>APFE031264935.1:11745-73343 GCA_000404065.3 Pinus taeda | reverse complement strand
ACAAGTCCTCCAACTCTTAAAGGATAACCTCGTGTTGGCACAGAATAGAATGAAACAATAGGCAGATCAACATCGGAGCAGAAGAAGTTTTGTTTTAGGTGATTGGGTATTTCTACGGCTACAACCATATAAGCAAATGTCCCTCGAGCAAGCTAACAAGGATAATAAATTATCACCAAAGTATTATGGTCCGTACAAGGTGTTGCAAAAGATTTGTACTGTGGCATACAAATTGGAGCTTCCTGCAGCTTCTCGATTGTGCCCAGTTTTCCATGTTTCATGTTTAAAGAAGGTTATAGGTGACAAGCTCCTAGTTCAAACAATATTGCCAAAACTTGACAAGGAAGGAAAAATTATATTGGAACTGGAAGCAGTCACAGAAACAAGATCTCAATAGCTACAAAATCGATCAATTTCGGAGTATCTTATCAAGTGGAAGAACTTATTTGCGGAAGATTCCACATGGGAGGATGAGAATTTTATACAGAAGTATCCAGAACTACTCAAGCGTTGAGGACAACACTTTTTTTGAAGGAGAGGGGCATGTTGGGTCCCTATAATACTAGTGATTACCCCATTACTATGGTAGTTGTACCCCTTATTAATATTGTTGTGCCCCTATTGCCCCCATATTGTTATTACTGTGCCCCATAGAATCCCTCTATTGTTATTTTTGTGGCTTTGTATTATTATTGTTAGGTCGGATGGATTATATTGTGACTCCTTAGACTCCTATATATAGAAAGGAGGTTTTTCCATTTGTATCATCCAAGAATTGTTCATTTATGTAATGTAAAGGAGGTTTCCCCCTCGAAGAGGCTGAATTATAAGGCGTTGATCTGTCTTTTCTATCTTTTCTTGAGCTGGTTTCATAACAGATCATCTCTCCACGATTTGAAATCTCACCAAGCAAGAATATGGATCATTTAATAGCCCACTCTTAGGTTCCTCAGTGAACAAATGTACACGGATAATTCCTAGCCTCCTAGGTTAACTCCTTGTCGCTCATATGACCCTGGTCAAAAACCACAACTGACTTACAAGGGCTGAGTTTATTGGTGGTCAGTAGGCTGGTTAGTCAAAAGGTCAAGTTAGTCATCATAATTGTCACCAATCCAACTATGTGGATCTCGCCTTGAGTCATGGTGGTCAAGTTCGATGAATTAATTTTCCACATAACAGCAAGATAAACAATACGATTTTTAGATCATCGCTCTTACAGAAGGTATCACCATGATTTCAACACAAAGAAATCATTTGCTTCTTTGCTTCTAAGAAAATTAACACATGACGAAATACATAATAAAACTCCCATTTCTTGGGCTTAACCACAGCTTGGTCATTAACCAACCTAGCACAATCATGAATAAAGGGAATTGCCAATGTTATTCGATGCAGAACAATCTTCTCGTAAACTAGTCCAGTATCTAATGCATCCAAGCCATCAGCGCCGCCTTTGATAATCAAATCATTAATTTGATTCTTTCAAGAGGTTATGATTCTCTTCACAAGAATTACAGATTCAAGTAACTACTGTCTACTGGAAATTCATGGTCTGATATCAACCTCTGCATTCATATTTCCATCATAGACATCATGTGTAATAACTAGTTCATGCAATCATTAACTTAACCATTCTAACACTAAAAGAATATTAAAAAACATGTAAATATGATTTCCCTAATGAGTTTTGATATATATTATACTTAAATTGATATACAATATAGGCACATTACTCTGGCCTTTGTCCTTTCACTCTATCTCTCCTTAGTCTCCTTTCTTTTCCTATAGGTTTACAATGATTAATGAAATTACTGAAAAATACATATTTGTTCAAAACCTACAATTCTTCTAATTGACCCTAAAATCATGTCAATCTTATCCTATGATCAAGATAACATTTTCCCCTACAATATTTAATGCTTAATAAGGTAGATTCTAAGGCAACTAATCCTATTTATTCAAACTTGATCTTCCCCTATAATATTTCATTGCTAACATGGTGGATTCTCACCCAACTAATCTGACTCCTTTTCCCTACAATTTTACTTAATGATTGAGATAATTACAAAATTAGGGAACCTACTCCCTTGGTAAATAAGAAGACCCGTAAGTCTAGTCATGTGTGCTTAATTGTCAAAAATGACTTGGAAGTGGAGATGCTCCTCACTAGATTAGATAGTGCAGATACTTCACTAAAGAAATAGTAAGTAGAAATTACAATGTATTTCGAATTAGGAAACCATGGAGCTATAAAATATTGAACTTGTTAAAGAATGCACTGCTCAAAGATAAGTAATTGTGTGATTTACCTAAATACTGAAAAACAAATATTATTTGCAATTATTACAACTTACCTAACTAAGAAATGTGGTTCCAAAATCACTCTAGGAGGTGTTTCCCAACTTGAAACTTACATCATGCGTAGCTAACTAAGTTAGCATTCCTCCTCATGAACACACTCATTGAGTAGATAGGGCATTTACCAATTTCCCCTAGCATTCATTGAGTAGATAACTTACTTATCATATTTGTTTGGCTTTTGATTACTCTCAAAAGAAGTAATCCTTCTAAAAAGATAATGTATGGATATAGGGATGTAATGTGGTGGTCACCGTGAAGCCCATTTTCAAGAGCAATGCAAGGTACTTTTGAAAAGAATAATTTTATATGGCATGGTACAAATACAAGAAAGTTTAATATATCAAATTTTTGGTTTTTCTATCAATTAGTATAATTATTTTTCAAAGAATTGTTTTAAAAATTGAGAAATGTAATTTTAAAATTCAAAACTAGTAAGGATTATTAAATCACATTAAGGACTTTATTTATGATAGATAATTATAGTATTTGTTTGGATGAGTATTAGTAATCTTACTATAAAAATTGGCATGTTTAGAGAATAAGTTTATACCTAAAAAACCATATTTTTAATGTAATTGCCAATTTAATGAAAACTCTCTAAAATTTCTTTTTATCTTTAAATCACATTTAATTATTAATTTTACTTTTACTCTGAAAAATAATATTACTTATAATAATCTTTTCATAAAGTTAAAATTAATATTATTTGAAATCATAACCTTATATCCACAGTGTTAGAATTTTTTTAAATCAATCCCAAATTAAACTCGTTGTTTTTTTTAAATTTTACATATTCATATTTTTTCCCCTTTTCATATTATATTTAACATTTAAAAAAATAAAATTGCATGTGTCTTTTTAATTTAAATTTTTACAATAAACATGTGTTTACCCGAAGTTTAAGTGTTTGTTGGTTCGTTGTTCGTTTTATGTTCTAGTTTTTTTATAAATGTTTTTTATTAAAAAATTTCTTCTCGTTATTAAAGTGGCGGGTTTAAAAAAATTGCAAATTTGAATTAAAAGTGAGGTGCTGTAGAAATTATACTTTTAATTTTAGGTTTATTTAAAAAATAATTATACTCTACACTTTTACAATATTAGGAAAATATGTTGTAATAATTATAAATGACTATAAATATTTAAATGTGTCCTTAATATGATAGGAATGTTGTAATATCCATAAAATAAAGTATTACATTAAACAACAAAAACATTAAGCCCATTAAAAATTAAAAAACAATAAAAATAATAAATAAATTCAAATTTATTGGTTATAATGTAATTTTGTTTTTAGTAATAAAATTTCAAACAAAATTTTCTCCAAAAAAAAGATATCTAGACCACATTAAATAAATTTAAATAATAATAATTTATATTAGTAACCTAAGTCATTGTGTTTGGTGAACAAAATTGATTAAATTGGAAATTTACCTAATTTTGTTCTCGTGCAAATTTATTCGATGAAGTTCATAATCTCAAGTTGAACACAAACAAAGAAAACATGAAGAAAAATAATTTCTAAAATTCTATTGAATTTCATTTAAAGTTCATTATGAAGTAATATGAATTTCAAAGAGGTTAGTAATTTTTTCTAAAACCTTCTGGTTTATTTTTCTCATTTTTATTTGTTTATGGTTATCTTTACAATTTTGATATTTTAATTAGTTATTTATACCATACACACATAAAATTATATAAATTTATATATCTATAAATATTATAATAGAAGTGTAATATTTCAATAAAATATAAAATTTAAATATATAAGGGAAATATCTGTTTATTTAAAAAAAAATATATTTATATATTATAAAGATTTAAATTATATAAAGGTAAATATTTATAAACAATTATAACAGAAATATAAATATTTCAAATTCATATATATATTATATATATATATATATATATATATATATATATATAAATATATAATTTTGTAATTTATTAGTTTTAAATACATAATATAAGTTAATCAAAAAAATATATTTATATCTTTATATTATATATAAAAAAGAGTTATAATAGTTCTTTAACATCATTATATAAAAGAGTAGCAACAACTTATATATATATATAGATAGATAAAGATATTTTTCAAAAAAATTAGCATGTCCATATTAATATCAAATTTTATTTCCAAAATTTTAAGTGTTGAATATGTCCATTTAACATTGAGGTGGTCTAATTCAAATATGCACAAGAACACCAACCATGTGACTTAGGTTGATGTCGCAGGATAAGGGGAGAATATTTATTTATAAAGGTAAAACAAAGATTTGATTAAAAGAAAAAATAGACAATATTAATTTAATAAATAAATAAAAAACAAATTCTTGACTTAACGAATAAAAATACAAATAATATGGATCATTATTTTAGTGCAAAATTTCTTAAAATAATTTATTTTATACTTTTTAAATGTTTTTTAGGAAAACGAAAAATGAGAAAGTTACAATTAAGTTTGCTCATTATTCCTATGAGTATGCAATGATTATGAGAATTTGTAATCCACATAAATTTTTCCAAGTCTCTTTTGTCTTTGCTAAGAAAAGCATGTAAGCTTAGAATATTTCTAGTGGGCGATGATGCCTTTTTATTTAGTGATTTTTTTTAGAATATTTCTAGTGGGCCATGGTGCCTTTTTATTTAGTGAATTGTTTTTTCTTCATTGTTTTTTTTTTGTTGTATGTGCATATCTAGTGTTATAGTTAGCCTTTTTCAAAGCTTCCTTTCTCAATAAGTTAGGTTGATGTAGGAAAAGGGGAGAATATGCTAACATTTTTTATGTATAACGATAAGATAAAGATTCAAACTAAAAGAAAAACTAGGAAATATTCATTTAATAAATAAATATGTAAATAAATAGAAAATTATTGACTTAATATTGGCTTAGGGGGGTCTTGACCCAGGTTTAGAGTTAAGTTCAGCTAAACAAACCCCTACACTAGTGGTCCTTTCAGCATCAATCTGCTGAGCGTGAACTAAAGTCTCACCTAAAGAAGTATGGGGGGATGCTCAAACCAAGTTTCCACACCAAGAGACTAGTGTAATGTTGTTTTATGCCCTAATTTTTCCTTCGCATAGATCGATAAGCCTTTTAGGGCTTATAAATACACTTCTCTTAATCAACGTCTAGATCTTCGCAAAGCTCTACAACTATCTTTTGCGGACCCTAAATGGGTGAATCAGCCACTTACGCGCCTCTATAATAGCTCCTATTTCTGTATTCACCCAGATCAACTTAAGTATCTGATAACTTTAACATGCATTAAGATTTATTCATGTAAACAAATATTATTTACTTGCGTTCACAATGTAAAATATGTAGAATCACACATCAATATAGTATTAAATCATACACCCATTATTCATCATAACATAATCTCATTCACTCGTAAAAGAAGTAAATGGATGAAACATAGATATTTCCAAAATAATCTCTTATTGATACTTCGGTTCTTCTTACAGACTCAAGACTACCCTGCACACTCAGCTGCAGGGGTCTGCGCACACTCAGCTGCAGGGGTCTGCGCACTCAGCTGCGGACTCTACTCTAGGCCTTTGCGCACTCAGTTGCAGAGTCTCTCTTCTACTCTAAGGCTATTCTCCCATCACTTTTATTGACCCATTATATTCATATTCATCCAAACATCCTTCTTAGCTACCTTAGACTCTCTAAGAATTTCCTTTTTATACAATCCCATGGTCTGCAGACCATGGGTAGATCTACAAAAGTTGACACAATTTACATAAACGAAGGGTAAAACCCTTTATGACACTTTACCATCTACGTGATCCACGACAAAAACTTGTAGAGACTTTACACTTTACATACAAAAACTTTGGCTTTCTGCCGAAAATCTTGGGTTTTTGCCCCAAAATTGACCACAGGGGACACTGTCCCAATAGGCCCGTAACACAAATAATTTGACTTCACCCCAAGTCCTTCTCCTAGCACAAAGATCTTACTGCAAATACCTCCCAACTCCACTTGCACCACTGCTACTTCAGTTGTGCTCTGCGTAACTGCCTACTTGACCTGCTCCACCAATTGCTCCGTTGTTGGTCCTGCACTATCTTCTTGGATCTTCTACTGCATTTTATGTAGGATGACCAACTTCTCCCTAATGGTGGCAGACATCACATAGGCGTCATATAGCAAAGGCCCCAACTTGTCCTCGAGGACTGCCTCTTTCCACTATGGTGCTTTTACCTATTCAAGCAGTTGTTTTTCCTCCTAGAACTTTTCCAATCTTTGTGTTATAACAAGAGTGTGCTGTTGCCCTTGCTTTGTCATATTGCTGCTGAATTTCCTGGGCCTTTGTTTGCAACCTCTGCAAGTTAGGATCTTCCTACAGAGTCGTAAGGAACTCCATAGTTTTCTCAAAGAGCATGGTGCAATCTGCCACCGCGACATCTACTCTTGCATCTGCATCCTTGACAGCTGCCTCACGCTGTTCTCTGACCCTTTAGTGGATTTGAAGGATATGACTTCAACTCGAGCTCTATGATTTTAAGGTTTAGCTCAAATTTAACCTTGGCCATCTCTTTCCTTGCATCATGCACACCTATAGCCAATTTCCTAATCTTAGCCTCCAACGTCGCTTCTTTGGGTATGTGCAGTTCTGGAACAATTTTTTATGCTTCGGCTACCACGGCTGCGGTTTGCTCATTCTTCTTCTAAACCTTCTTCCATGCTTCTAGCATTGTTGTCATCTCAACAAACATCTGTTCATTGTTGACTTTCTTCTTGCCGATCATTCTTAGCACATTCTGCTCCCAGGCCCTGATATCTGCAATCACAACTGATTGCAATGTGTGAAGGAATTAACTGGGGAGCGAGCCAGGTTGAGGCCAACATTCCTTAAAGCACTGATAGTAACCCTGTTAACATTTTCTTCTTCACTCAAAGCACCATCAGGCAGTGCAACTACCTAGAGATACAAGGATTGGACCAACTTTACTGCTTGGGAGGTCACCAGTGCCAAACTAGTTGATGTCGCGGTACTCTTCCCTATACTTGCTTGCAGTCTAGTTGTTTGGATCTGCAACTCATGCAGATCCATCGGTATGGCACTTAGTGCCTACTTCTGCCGCTACTCAAACTGCTGCAACAGTTCTGAAGTCGTATCCCTTACCTTTTCACCAATGTCGTCCAAGTCGCCTTCTGTCAAGGTGATTGGATCATGCAATGACTTAGAGGCTTTAGTATTTTTACGCAGTCCTTCCTTTTCCTACTCCCTGTACTACTTCACTAGGAAGGGACTGCTTTCTTGATCTCCACCTGCTTGTTCTTAGTGCTCTTCCTCCTCTGTCTGGGGCGACAAATATTTCTCACTTCTGTTAGATCAACGCTCTTCCTTCTCTTCGTGATCTTCTTTAGCGGTCACATTGTAGCACTCCAATACATGGCGTAGCTGGGTGGTCCAATTTGGTTGAATCAAATCGAAAGGATCTTCCAGTATTCTGAAGATTGTTTCCTTGACCTCCTACAACACCTCGTCAATACTTGGAGCTTTGTTTCCAAGCACCAATTCATTTGTATTACGTCCAATGTATGATAGAACAAATTGACCCACTGATGTTGTGGCTCCGTTCCATAGACATCAGTCCATTTTGTGAAATGATCACGTGGATCATTCCTTCCATCATATTTTTCTATTAATCAAACACTTGGGTGACCAAACTGCAATCTCATCATCTTTCTGTACATGCACCAATCATCAAAATTGTCTTTATGTCTACCCCACCATCTTTCAGGCGTAGCATGCAGCGCCAAATCCATGGCTTGGAAGTGATGCTTCTCTGGCACTTCCATTGCAAATTCATCCAAAAATTTATCTACGTCAATTAAACCATCATAATAAGGTAGACGTTTCACCTCCGACAATACAAAGCGCAACGATTTAGTCATCATGTTACAGCGCAGCGTAGACACTTTGTGTAATTGATTCTGCTATTGTTCCAATTCCTCATCTGAATCCGATATGCAGGAGCTTTCGCAGTCCTTGCAATACAACCATCAGTTGTCTAATTCACCCAATCCTGATCTCTCATCATTATCTTATAAATCTAGTCCAAATAATCGTCACTTTCATAATCATAGACTGGTTCAATATAGCGCGGTCCCTCTACAGGGTCCAGAGGTACTACTAAGTGGAGCAATTTCCTCTCAAGTGACATTGTCTGCTTCTTCAAATTGACCACCCCATTCATGTCAATAGCCTAGTCGATCCCAAGGAGCGCAGGGTAGGGATTGTTGTCATCCACAATCTCTATCACTTCAAAATCAGTCAACATGCTTGTACCTTCAATATCTACTGTCACTCCCTACAATCTTCCCATGGGGATAATATTTTTCTGATTCACCATATTCAAATGAATAGGATACTGTTGCAGCGTAGGTCTCCCCATTCTCTCCCATGTTTGTTTCAGAAAATAATTCGCATCCGACCCTAGATCTAGAATGACTTGATCCATCTCATTCTCTATGATTTGCATGGTGAGCTTCATCTCACGTCCTATTTTTGCCTTGTGTTTACCAATTTCCCTGACCACGCACAGCCCCTCAAGAGCATTTTCTTTACCAGTGCACTTATTGATCAATTCCTGTAATCCTTTCATGACCTTGCTATCACGTAGCAGCTTCATATAGGTCTCCAAAAAGGTAGTAAGCCTAGATGGGTCCATTTCTTCAGACTGCTTATCCTGACTTCCTGAGGTAGAAGCCTCAATGAAGATTTTCTTCTCTTCCATGAAGGTTTCTTTCGTGCACTCTAAATCAAAGTCAACCTCCTTCTCTGGAGCTTTGAAAACCCATTCACTTTCTTCAGGTTTCTTTCCCTTATCCTCTCCAGTCATCATTCCACTCTGCAACACAAAATTCATGTTAGGATCCTCTTCGCGAGGTTCAACCCTCATCATCTACAGGTTCTCAGTATGTTGTTGAGGCTAATTCCCCTTTTTGCGCATCTTAGCTATTAATACAAGGTAGTCTTCTATCGCATGGTCAAACTGAGTACATTATCAGCACAAAAAGCACATCAGATTCATACATTCTTGTGCGTAATGTCCTGGCCCTCCACAATTGTAGAAAATAACTTGTCCCTAACCTCTCACAGGTCCTCCTCCTCCTCGGCCTCTTCTGCGCCGCTGATACCCTCCTTGTGCTCCCCGAGTGCCTTGATCTGGAGGCTGATTTTCTACCTACACTCGATATGCAGGTGTTCTATCCATCATTAGCTCATATATGGTAGTTACATTCACCATGACCCACGGATTTGCAGAAGTTGCAAAAGAGTTTTTGCAGTGTCTGTACAAATTTCTACAGCAAGTGACAATTATTTGTCACATGTTTATTAGCTACCTAATAGATATCTCACCACAGCACAAGCCTTGTACTTGGTCCTTCCTGAGCTTTTGGCCTTAGAGGAATCAACTCTCCTCCTACAACATAATTCACAAAGACAGGGAAATGATATTTATCATGCCCTTGACTCTTACACATCAAAAACCAAACTTATTTGCATACCTTAGGTCGAGCCACTCTATCCTTTTTCATAATTTGGAACTCTAGGCTAAGATTCTGCAAATCCACATGAATATTTTGAACTCCCAATGCAACATCTTGAATCAGAGTCCTGTGCAATCTCATCGCAATCTCCAGGGCTTCTTCCTGGGTCCCAATCTTTTGTTGCGATAAAGCAACCCTTAGATGAGGCAACAATGAAGCCACAAACCATTCACAGTGTTTCCCATCCGTAATATTCATGTTAGCTTCATAGATCTTGCATTTCAATCTCTGATCTAGCTCCCAAGGTGTCTTGCTAGGCTTCATCATTATTTCCTTGAATCCAACGATTGACTATGCTTCAAACTCGAGCCTACTGAATTCCTTATTCAACGTAGTCTAAATGTCTACCAACGCATCTATCAGGTTATAAGTGCAGTACTTAATGTACCACGTTAGTGCGCCCTCATGTAAAGAAGTAACTAACCTTTCTTTCTTCATCTGATCATATGTAATACCCTGAGCTTCCCAGATAGCCTTCACAATGAACCAAAACTAGTCCAGGTCATCATTTCCCAAGCCCTTGAAATGAGCAAATTCATTGTATTCTCCATATTGAACTCTAGTGGAGGTGGTAGAGGTGTGGGAGAAGGTGTATGCTGTGGAGGTGAAGATGGAGGTGGTGTGGGTGGATGGGGTATTCGTGAGAACCCTCACCTTGTTAACTAGACAGTGCTCTATGGCGAAGCCTATGCTACTTCTTCGTCGTCACTCAGAGCAGGTTCAAGCAATAGGCTATATTCAGGGCATGTTCTTCCTCTATCCCTGAAGATATTTCCACTTCACATAGCTCCAAACATTAAGGTAATTGCATAACCTGCTTTTCACACAAGAGAATTTTAATGCAAGTATTCAAAGACCTTAAATAGTTACCTCATGATCCCTTGAAGAAGAATCACTCTGCTTCGTTGTAGTTGACCAAGGTATCGACCGTGAATTTTGTCAAAAATACTCCTATTATGCAATCAAGCTAGTGATCAGCAGTGCATGCGATCTTGTCTTTAGAGGTTTCCAATCTCCGTACTAACTCCAGGGTCCACACTATTGGATTATCAAGCCTCCACCTTCCTTGTCCATCTACTAATTTAGTGATCCACTCGTATAGCTACCTATCCAACCATTGTTCTTTTGTCAATCGTGGATTTATGTTTTCTTGCACCGTGAATTCGTGGATCTTTGTATCCAACCAATCCTTAATTTCCCTCTTAGTTGGATTCCAGTGATGCGACATCACACATCTCTATATGCAAATCCCAGTCTTGGAAATAGAACCATTTGTTGGCTTTGGGGGGTCCTGACCCAGGTTTAGAGTTAAGTTCAGCCAAATAAATCCTTACACTAGTTGCCCTTTTGGCATCAATCTGTGGAGTGTGGGCTGAAGTCTCACGCGAAGAAGTATGGGGGGATGTTGGAACCAGGTTTCCACACCTAGAGAATTGTGTAATGTTGTTTTATGCCCTAACTCTTCCTTCACACAAATCGATAAGCCTTTAGGGCTTATCAATATACTTCTCTTAATCAACCTCTAGATCTTCGCGAAGCTCGACTACTGTCTTTCGCGGACCCTAAATGGGTGAATCAACCACTTACACGTCTTTGTAATTTCTCCTATTTTTGTATTCACCTAGATTGGCTTAAGTATCTGATAAGTTTAACATGCATTAAGATGTTTTTCATGTAAACAAATATTATTACTTGCATTCAAATGACAATGTAAAATGTGTAGAATCACACATCAATACAATATTAAATGATACGTCCATTATTCATGATAACATAATCACAATCATTCATAACACAAGTAAATGGATAAAACATAGATATTTCCGAATAATCTCTTTATTGATTTTTCAGTTCTGCTTACAGACTCGAGACTACCCTACACACTCAACTGCGGACTCTACTCTAGGCCTCTGCACACTCAGCTATAGAGCCTTTCTTCTACTCTAAGGTTCTTCGCCTGTCACTTCTATTGACCCATTACATTCGTCTTCATCTGAGCTTACTTCTTAGCTGCCTTAGAGTCTCTAAGACTCTCCTTTTTATACAATCCCATGGTCAGCGGACCATGGATGGATCTACAAAAGAAAACACAATTTACATAAACGAAGGGTAAAACCCTTTTTGAAACTTTAACATCTATGCACTCTGCGACCACAACTTGTGAAGACTTTACACTTTACATACAAAAACTTGGGCTTTCTGCCCCAAAACTTGGGCTCTTACCTCAAAATTGATTGCAGGGGACAGTGTCCCAACACTTAACAAATAAAAATATAAGCAATATGAATCATTACTTTAGTGAAAAATTTCTTAAAATAATTTATTTTGTCTCTTTTAAATGTTTTTTAGGAAAAAAAAATGAGAAAATTACCATTAAGCTTTGTTGGCTTTGTGGGCACTTACCCAGGTTCAGCGTTAGTCAGCCAAACAAACCCCTACACTACTAGCCCTTTCGGCATCAGCCCGCGAAGTGCAGACTGAAGTCTCACCCGAAGCAGTATGGGGGGATGCTAGAACCAAGATTCTGCACCCTAAGATGGTCGTGATATCAGTTTATACCATGTGCCCCAGCTTTCGCACAAGTCGCTAAGCCTTTGGGCTCTATCAATCTACCCTTTATTCCTCCCTTTAGTACCTCCACGAAGGTGTGCGATTGGCCTTTACACAGCCCTAACTTGTGGTTCAGGTACTTTCATGCAACTATGACAGTGTATGGTATAGGTTCCCAAGTTATCTCAAGTGTTTTACTTATTGTGATGTAGGTAATGTTCCCTCTGCAGACAGAGGCAACCCCTCTAGCCCTAGAGTGGGTCTAGTCATAGCAAGACAAATACAACAACTAATTTCCTTAAATAGTCATCGTTGAAAGAGCCTACGTTATGCCAGTGTTCGATGTAGTCTTCGTTACACTGCTCCAGCTATCGCTTCCTTCTCCTTGATGAGTGATTCACCTGAAACAACATAAGAGAACGACGAAACACATAATAGAGTACAACAATGAACTATTTACTTATAGAGTCAAGGAACCATAAGATATCAAATATATTTCATACAAGATATAGGAAAGAACCATTGATTGTATTAATATGAGCAAAATTAAAGCTTACAACCATGCCTTGATGTCGCGAGCTTCCTTGAAGGTTCCAGTCAGTACGTCTCCTTAAGCATTCACTCTCAAAATGGTCTCCCAAAAGGCTGATAATTCTCACTCTCACCCAAAATCACTAGTATAAGGCTAAGGCAATGCACAACCAATTGCTAGACTATCAGCAATTGACACTACAAACTATCAATCTCACACCAAAACTAGCTAATTTGCTCAATACCAAAAACTAGCTGATCATAGCAATGGAGGATTCTTTTATAAGAGCAGGAGCCTCCATAAATTAGCGAGAGGGAGCTTATCTTCAAGGGAGGTTACTCATAAGGTATAACCACCATCCCTAAGGAGTAAAGGCGAACTTCCTTGACCCAACAACCAGTTCTAGAACCACCCAGAAGCATTCTGTTTGAACTAATTTGCCATATTCGGGTTGTCGTGAGTCAAACACTAGGACTCAGAGACAATGTTGCGAGGCAGCAGTGTATGCAGAGCTATCATTGCAAGAAGGATACTGAGGACTTGTGATAAGCCCTAAAAACCAACCGTCATAGAGAACAGATGTACTCTTGCAACGGTGTCGTGAGGTTCTAGTTCACTTTGGTCCATCATCACAGACATATAACTAGTGCCTTGCGATGATCCTAAAACATAGGAAAAAGGGGTCAACTTCAGGATTAATGAGCATGGTTTGTCTTTTGGAGTGACATGGAAGATGTGGACACGTATTTTGATGTATGACATAGAACAAATTCCATTTAGGGACCGACTACCCAGGACCAGGGGATGCACGGTGGGTGAAAAAATACTATGTAACAAATGCCCCCTAAAGCATGAAGGTTGAGAGAGTGGGAGGGGTGAAATTCTTTACGAAACCATCACTGAACTAGAACAGCATTGCGGAGAACCTGCATACGCAAGTACAACTGATATTGCTGTAGTGAAAGAAATACATGTAGTCTAGGTATGGGCACAACCATCCAAAAGACAGATAGAATTGGTTTGTGGTATGGACGCAACCATCCAGTCGATAAGACCACATGAAAATACAGGTATGGTCGTAGCCATCCAATCAAAGAGTCATGTATACGACCACCAACCAATCCATGCAACCCAAACTTATGTAATCTCAGTCTAGGGTCTTGAATCTAACCTGTCCATCGTACAATTTCTAATATGCGAATATATGTGTTGAAGTCGAGCATACTAGAAAATCACTTGATTACCGGCCAATGATGTGAACCGTTAACAAGTGTGAGAGAGACCACCAGTGATGTCAATGGTCCTCAAGGTATTGCTAGTACAATCCACAGAGTGTGAATAATGAGCTGAAGTCGAACACTTGTGAAATCACTCGATCGAAGACCAATAATGCAAGTGTTTCATTGAGGGCGAAGAACTTTCCATTGAGGCATGCAATCTCCAAGGTACCAGAAAGGAGTCTCTAGATCAAATTCTTGGATAATGATGTGATGTCGACAGGAAGCAATCCATCGCAGGAGGGCCATAATGTTTCCCACATCAATGACGTGAGACAAGGAACAAGATGTAGACAGATGAAACAGAGAATCGAAGGAGGATGTAAGGGTGCAAACTGAAGAAGGATTAAGCTCCTAAACATATCAGCAACATGACTTCGGAATGTGGCAGAATTTTGGTACCAAGTGATTGAAGGTCATGCGGAGACAGCAGGGATCGAATGGAATGAGGCAAAATGAAGAACCCAAACCCCAGAAGGCTAATGTCAAAGTGAGGATGTCCCAAACCCAACGAGAAGCAACAAAGGTGTCGATGTTCAAGAGCGACAAGCTGTCGTAGGTAATCAACAAAACATTTACAAAATTTTCCCCCACCATTGCTGGCGAGTACCCCAATTATTTTTGAAACACAAGCTTGAAGGGGATAGCATATGCTTGCAATATAAGTTTTTCCTTCGGAAAAATCCAACCTAGCGAAATTTTAATGAGCCCTAGGGAGGAGAAGCTCGAGTCTCATCATAGCGACAAGTCCAATGTCATCAGGGTTGAACGAGTCCGACATAGGTAAAACTCAGAGTCTTTTTCATGTATAGAGAGTTTGAAAAAGACATGGAAAAGAAAACTCCAAAGGGGTCATTTTCATATGTTTGTGCCTCTCAAGCCTAAAAAGGTAGAAAATGATACTTGAGAGAACCTCTTGACCATTTCAGTCAAGGAGTACTTTTCATAAATAGTGCCTCCAGCTTGAAAAAGTAGAAAACTTACTGGGGACACGATGTTTTGTAACCATTAACAAACTCGTCATGACAGTAGCTCAGCAATATTTTCATGTTTCAAGAGTCAGAAAAGAGCTTAAAGCAGACCCCCATTTTTATTCTCTTTAACGAGTCAAAAAGGGAAAAATACTCGGCAATCTTTTCATCTTTTACAAGTCAGAAAAGAGGTTAAAGGTGACTTGTCCTAGAGGAATAAGTGTTATAAAGGGTAGCAACTGGTTCTGGCAATGGTGGAACTGCTCAAAACATGTAATGGTCAAGAGGTTGGCTAATAAAACAACTCATCGCTACGGTCCCTCAAGAAACGAAAAACAACCAAGTGAAAGCATATGATTGGGCAAAGAGATGGTGATGATGGAATGAAACAACCAAGGCTCATCTAGCATAAATCAACCGATTAAAACAGCAATGATGAGATGCAAATCGGGTATGGGTTCATTTTTACACAAGCTTGAACCATGGAGAACCTTTCTTGGACTTAGTTTCATGTTTACACAAGCTTGAAATGAAAAAATATGCTTTCTATAAGTTCGCATGCCCCTAGCATAATGAATAAAATCATGGTACATACCCCCCAAGCTTCATTGCATTCAACAATGTGGATGGAATGAAGGTTCACTTTTGAGATCTTGGAAAGACTTGACTCAGATTTTACGAGATCTTAATCAAAGACTCAATTTGGAAAAGGGAGTTTTTTCATTTTTCAATGAGGTTGACATAATGAAAGAACCATCCTCAAGACATTTGTTACATTTTTTAATGAGGTTGGCACAAGGTCACGAACTCTCCTCACAACCCTTGTTTCATTTTTTAACTAGGTTGACACAGGAACAAGGAACTACCCTCAGCCTTTTGTTTCATTTTTTAACAAGGTTGACACAAGTAAGGAAGTATCCTCGACACTCTTGTTCATGGGCCATATGAGAACATGACTCCCAAGAGGTCTTCACTAGAGGGAAGAACCATGCTCTGGGAGGAATACATGTTATTGGGCACCAATGATAGATTGGGTTCCAATGCCCCCAGTACATGATTTACGAGACCATCTGCATGATCATCAATAGATGCAGAGATGAAATGGGTAGCCACATAATTAACCTATGGCGGGGAAGGTACTACGGGCAAACCAGAGCCAATTGGGGATGAAGGTGGCGAAGGAGGTACTTGGTGACCAAGGAACGACAATTGGTCTATGGTCACAATTCTTCCATCATGTGGGAAACAAGCCACACGGAAAAGTGAATAAACAAGAGCCCCCATGACATAAATATAGTTGCTGCCAAGGAGAAGACTAAAGTCCAACGCACCTTGGACGACCATTACATCTATATAGACAGTTTTCCCTCCCAAAGTAACTGAGAACAAAGGCTAACTAGTTCCTCCATCAAAAGCCAACAGATTTTGGGTGACAGGCACAAGCTATGGGGATATCAAAGCTTGCTAAGTAGTGGAATACATGAGGCTAACTAATGTACCTTCATCCACGAGAGTGACAGGTACTGCTTTATTATAGGTGTGTACTGTAATCTAGAAAGGCACATAATATGGGAGGTGGAAAGCAGTCAAGTGAATCCAATCGAAGGAAATGATAGAACTACTTGTTGGGGTTATCACATGATTGCCCCCATGTTCTATGAGAATAGAATAAGGACTCTCTTGATCAAATGATATAGGAGGGTCACTCTGTGATTCAGGAGAATCAGATGAGATGAGAAGAACATTAGTATGATCATTATGCTCTTCTAGAACAGAATTAACAATTGGTGGTGAAACCAAGCTGACACTCTCTTCGACCAATGGTTGGTCGGGAACATAAATAACAAAGTTAGGCTCAGGTAGAGCAAGATGAGCAAGAGATGAATCCAAGTCAATCTCTTTGTCAACCGAGAGAGGGTCAGAAGAAAGCCTCTAATAACCAACTAGAAGTTGGGGTGAAGGGGTTGTAAGATTTTCCAAAACGGTGGAAGCTTTATCCATGAGTGGACAAAGGTGAAGGATATGGTCACCTTCACATAACCTACAGGGGTATCTAATCTTCTCTTTATTCTTACCACTTCTAGATGAAGGTGTAACATTGACATGATCTTCATAGGTCGAGAAGGATGGTCGAATCATATCTAGATACCATACTTCTAAGATTCTAGGAATACCGAGACAATCATGAAGAAAATGGTCACCATTGCACAACTTACAAGGAAATTTAACCTTCCGTGGAGGATCATAACGTTTTTCTACCGAAGGTGTACTCAGAGCAATAGTTTTATGGATGGCCTCTTGCTTATCTATCATCTTCTTCTTCATCTTCCTCTTCTTCTTCTTAGCCTCCTGGTTATTGAATTTGGAACTCTCACTAGGCGAAGTAGGAGAGGAGGGTGAAGAAATATGGGAAGAAGGCGAAGGCTCAACCCTAGAATCATCATGTCATGATTCAAACAAAGGAGACAGTGGAACAAGAGTCATGACGCTCAGGACCACCGATGTTGAAAACAACCAAACGAGTAAACCGATAGTTAACCCAGGCAAGGACAACGTTTCTGTATACGGAGCACCAGCATTTCCAAAAGAAGGAAAAGGGCTAGGACTCCCACTCGAGGGGAGACCTTGACTGGTAGACTCTAGAAAGGTTTCCACTGGAATCGACCTTGAAAGGAACTCTAACTATAACCAGGAATATTTCATGGGCAGTTAATTTTACGACATTGAAACAAAACTTGACCTTTTCATATTTTAAGAGTCGAGAAAACGACGAAAGGTGACTCTATAGCTTTCAAAGTTTAATGAGCTCGAAAGGACAAGTTCTCAGATGATCCTTTTACTTTTAAAGAGTCGAAAAGGAATGAAAGTGACTACTCTGGAGTATTAGACAAGAGATGTACCAGATAAATTGCAAAACTGCATATACACCTTAGTGATCAAATGAAAGAGAAATGACCAAGGACTTTCCGCACGGCAGTAAATCTTCCCGAATCCTTTTTTTGATGCATTATGATTCGTAAGGTGGCAGACTCAGCTTCCTATGGATAATAGGATGATAACCTAGTGGGGTCTCCCAATATATACTCGATGGTACGAGGAGCACAAATCCGTACTGGTACCTATTGGATCACAGAAGGAGCAATCACCCAACCTTAGTGAAAACAATAGCAACTAGGTTTAATGACGCTAGAACACGTCTCTAGCCCAGACCTCTAGATATGTGTGCATTAGGTTCCAATGCGTTTTTAGGTTCATTAAATAGATTTTAATGGTTAATCTTCAATTAAGTCTTGGTTTCAAGGCCCTACTGAATGTATTTCAACAATTCCTAGGATGCAACTACAATGAGTAACAAACCATTCCTTTCAATGAAAAACTATCTAAATGAGGGTAAGGAGTTCATTTCCAAGCGAACCCGAACAATAACAAGCAAATGCAAGAGAAGCAGTGCATGCAAGCAATCCAATCACTAGGAAACACAATGCCTCAATGCACTTATCTTGCAACTACAAATGAAAGTTTTGAACTTTGCTTTCTAATTTCTCAATCATGAAAAATCCACTAATACAAATGTGCTTTCACTTTCGTATGTTGTATGAATGAAATATTTTTGATTTTTGGAATTTAATGACAAACAAGAAAATGCAAGCCTGACTGATCCAAACAAATGTAATCTATGTTTGATAGTGCGAAAATCAAATCAACATGAGAAACTGGTTCGATAACCAAACACTACAGACCAATCACAAAAAAGACAAGCAGTAGAACAACTTCAAACAAACCAACGAGATTGTTGTGAATGAATCTTGGAAGGACAAGCAAACCAAACAAATGAATTCTTGACGAAAGCTTAAAAAGATTTAGGTCACACAACCTGAAAACTCAAGACTCAGACAAATGAAATCAAGGTGAAAGTGCCTTAACAAACATGGTAAAAACAAGCTTGATAAGATACAAGACACAGCAAGGGAAAAGCAACATTGGCTGATTTATGAGGTTCGTCACAGGGGTTAAAATAGAAACCTGAGATGAAAGCCAAATTGTGGCAGGCACAAAGTTAGCAACTAAGCGACGTCGTCGCAAGAGTACACCTATCTTTAGTGATGATCCGATTTCAGGAATCGTCACAACTGTATGACAGGATATCCACGACATACAACTCAATCAAAGAGGACATGTGTGACTCGTTGTAGTTGTTAAGAGATAAATAGCAATGATCTAAATTAAGAGGAAAAAAAAAGCAAAAACACTTGAAAGACACCAGACTTATCTCTTAGAGAGTGAGAGGGACTACCAAATTTCCTCAAGTAACCTAGAACATTGATGGATTAGTCCCAAAACCAAGAGACACTATGTAACGCAATTAAAAACAAATCAAGAGCAAACCAAGATACAACACATAAAGGACTCCCCAACGGAGTTGCCAACTTGTGATGTAGGTAATTTTCCCTCTGTAGACAGAGGCAACCCCTCTAGCCCTAGAGTAGGTCTAGTCACATCAAGACAAATACAACAGCTAATTTCCTTAAATAGTCATCGTTGAAAGAGCCTACCTTATGCCAGTGTTCGATGTAGTCTTCGTTACACTGCTCCAGCTATCACTTCCTTCTCCTTAACGAATGATTCACCTGAAACAACATAAGAGAACAACAAAACAAATAATAGAGTACAACAATGAACTATTTACTTACAGAGTCAAGGAATCATAAGCTATCAAATATATTTCATACGAGATATAGGAAAGAACCATTGATTGTATTAATATGAGCAAAAGTAAAGCTTACAACCATGCCTTGATGTTGCAAGCTTCCTTGAAGGGTCCAGTCAGTATGTCTCCTCAAGCATTCACTCTCAAAAGGGTCTCCCAAAAGGTTGATAACTCTCTCTCACCCAAAATCACTAGTATAAGGCTAAGGCAATCCACAACCAATTGCTAGACTATCGAAAATTCACATTGTAAACCATCAATCTCACACCAAAACTAGCTAATTTTCTCATTACCAACAACTCGTTGATCATAGCAATGGAGGATTCTTTTATAAGAGGAGGAGCCTCCATAAATGAGGGAGATGGAGCTTATCTTCGTGGGAGGTTACTCATAAGGTAGAACCACCATCCCAAAGGAGGAAAGGCAAACTTCCTTGACCCAACAACCATTTCCAAAACCACACAGAAGCATTCTGTTTGAACTAATTCGCCATATCTGGGTCGTCGCGAGTCAAACACTAGGACTCATAGACGACATCGTGAGGAAACAAAGTATTCAAAGCTATCATGGCAAGCAAGATATTGAGGGCTTGCGACAAGCCCTAAAATCCAACCATCACAGAAAACAAATGTACTCTTGCAACGGTGTCGTGAGGTTCTATTTCACTTTGGTCCATCGTCACACACATAATATTGGTGTCTCGCGACGATCCTAAAACATAGGAAAATGGGGTCAACTTCAGGATTAATGAGCATGGTTGATCTTATGGAGTGACATGGAAGATATGGACACATATTTTTATGTGTGACACAGAATAGATGCCATTCAGGGACCGACTCTACCCGGGACTAAGGGATGCGGGGTTGATGACAAAATATTGTGTAACACTTATCTTACTAATCAATCATAGTTAGCGTCGCGTAAAATAACATCTTTACTTGTGTTCAATTAATAAATATAATCACATACGTTCGCGCATCAAATAAACATTGTAAAACAAACCCAAAACATAATATAATTAGATGCATTAACAGAGACTAACTACATAATGATTGCAGAATAATTCTCTTTATTGATATCTTCCAATTTAATATAGACTCTATCCGCCCTATGCACACAACTGTAGGGGTCCGTGCAATCAGCTGCGACTTCCACCCTAGGCCTCTACGCACTCAGCTGAAGAGCCTATACCTATGCTAAGACCCAAAACTGTTACACTTCTCTACCAAAACTCCAATTTTTCCTTCTTCTCCTAACTACTCCTCCTAGAGGTTACTTACTTAGCTCCTTTTTATACAATCCCATGGTCCGCAGACCATGGGTAGATCTTTATAACCACTTAACACTTTACAAAATGAGGTCGAACAACCCTTTATGACTCTTGACACCTTTTCTCTTCGCGACCACAAAATGCAGAGACTTTACAATTTTATTACACAATTGTCCTAAAACATGGGCTTTTGACCCCAAAATTTCTCTTGGGGGAAACCTTTCCCAACAGGACCCCAACACAAACATGGTGACTTGCCCTCGAGTCACTCTGTGGATACAAAGATCTTGGGGCAAAGACCTCTTAGCTAGAACTATATGACGACAACCTCGACGATGCACTGTGCGACTGCCTGCTCATTTCTTCAGCCAACTTCTCTGTCACTGGTCCTGAACTTTCAGCCTGAAGTTTCTGCTGAGTCGCTTATAGACTAGCAAGCTTGCCTTCAATGGAGGCCATGACCGAATAAGTTTCATCCATCCAGGGCTTCAATAATGCCTTCAACACTTCCTCTTTGTGTTGTGCTACATCTACCTATTCCTTCAATGTTTTGGCCTCCTGCAGCATCGCCAGTATTTGTGTGAGAGCGACGATGTGCGCTGTTACTTTTACTTCGTCATAGTGCTGCTATAGTTCTTGCACCTCTGTCTCTAGCCATTGTACATTAGGATCCTCTTGCAGACTCGTCAGGACCTCAAACAACTATTCAAACAGCCGTGTGCAGTTTGCTACTACACTGTCAACTACCACTATCACCTTTGTGGCAACAGTTGCACACTACTCCTTTACTTTCGTCGAAGTTGGAGGTGCAGCCTTCAACTGCAAATGTGCAATATATAGGTTCAGCGTCAGCTAAACCTTAGCCAACTCTATGCCAGCATCACACAGCCCTGTAGCAAGCTTGCAAATGCACACCTCTACCGGTTCTCCCTCAGGAATGGCCAACTCTTGGACCATTCGGCATGCTTCCTCCACAACCTGAACTATGCGCTTCTTCCAGTCAATTACCCCAGTCACAGTGGCGATGAAAGAGCCTCAATGTAGGGCAGCTACTCATTATTGATCTTTTTTTCACTGATCACCTACACAGCGTGCTGTTCTTGGGCGCTTAGCTCTGCGATCACCCCATCCTGCAGTAGGTGGAGTGCTTCACCAGGAAGCACTGCCAAGTTCAACCCTACTCCCTTCACGGTGCTGAAAGCAAGTCTGTTAACTTCGTTTTCTGTGGTGAATGCTCCTTCCAGCAGCACTATCACTTAGGATTCCTTCGCACGCAGCATCCCAATGACATCTAAAATATTGATGGCAAGGATAGTGGACACCGCACCAGCCTGTGATGTGTGGATCTGTAACTCATGCTGACCCATTTGGATGGCCCCAAATATTTGTTGTTGTTGCTACTCAAACTGCTGCACTACCTCCGCGGTGACATCTCATATCGTATCTCCAATGTCATCCAAATCTGCCTCTGTTAGGGTGATTGGGTCTGGCGATATCTTACTAGCCTTGGATTTCTTCCGTGGCCCCACTTTTTCTTGTTCTCTTGGATGTTTGATGTGGTATAATGCCATTTGTGGGTTTACTCCATGCTGCTCTATTTTCTCATCTATTTCGTCCTTTGTTTTGGGTGAAGGTGATGTCACACCTTTGTCAGAGTCGCTCTCTATTCCTCCTATTTGCTTTTCTGCCTGCTATGCGACATCACACTCTGCTTGGGCCTCGTTAGTAGCCTCGTTCTTCCTCTTCTAGGCCAGCTACACCATCTTGAGCTTGGCCTCCCCCTTTTTGCGTTGTGCGGTAGACTTGCTCATCCCCACCGCCGAGTCTAAGGTAGTGAGCCACTCTATCAGCCAGCGATCAAGAAATGCATCAATCGTGTTGTCTGTTCCCAAGTAAGGCAAGTCATGGCAATTCTGATCAAGATCCTTCCATGCCCTGATCGCAACATGCTTAAATTCTACCTTGAACTCCACATACTCGTGCAGTTTGGCAAACACAGTAGGAGACAATCGTGGTCTATGATTGATAGCCATGCGTATATCTATTTCCATCAAGATCTAGAAGATCTTGTTATCCTTGATGCACTGAGCATCCTTGTTCGCCCACTGCAAAGCATACACTGCTTCTACCAAGTCCGGCACGACCGAGGGGAATTGACTGTCTTCTGGTAGCTCCCAGGCTACTAGCAAAATGGACAGCAAGAGCCACAGATAGTGGAAGGTCTTGTTGGGCTCTTATGCCTCGTGGCAGTTCACAAGGAACTCACCACGGAGATAGAGCACCTAATTAAACTGGACTCTTTCAGCGAATTGGGCTTCTAGAGCAACGACAAGCTTTCACACTTCATTTGCGCAACACTTCCATATAACTTTTCCTACCAAGATCTACATGGCCATATTGACCGCAAGGTCACAGATACTTGAGATAGCATTGCCTTGTGGCTTCTTCATGAGCTTGAATTTATTCTTCATGGCCTCTGTGAGGGCCTGCTCGCCACCTTTTTTGCCAAACATCATGGCCCTATTTTACCCTATATAGGGTAGCCATTTGATCCTATGGATCAACCTGTCGGTGATGGGTATCAGCGTCTCCAACCACAGACACCCATCGTGCACCAAGAGTAGCAGCTTCTTGATGACGAATACTCTAATAGGTGTGCAATTGTAGTGTGACACACATAATAGGTTGAGCAGACCTACCTTGTCTACTCCCCTCAGCCACTTCCATGGTTCCAATGTGGCCATCCCAGTGGTTGTGTGAACAACACGTGCATTATTTGTTTTATTGCCAATTGTGGGAACTTCTCAGTGTTAGCTAAGTCCCAATATTTGAGTTTCAATAGTGGAACCCACCCCAAGTGCGGTCCTTTAAAGAAATTCTTGTCTAGCAGTAGAGGTATGTGCAGGGAAACATTTCTTTCGTCGATGTCCTTTGGCACCTTAGTCTGGCCTTTGCATAGAGGGATGTATTTGGAAAAATTATTGATAGGGTTAGAACTCTTGACTTCAATGTCCTCCACTTCAACCTTGAAATCCTCATCATCCATCGAGATGTCCTCAATCTCTTCCTCCTCCAGCTCCAAGTTAATGGTTTTTCCCTTTTCTTGTACAGTGGGCTTGTCCTTCTGTGGGTTTCTTTTAAACGAAATGCACACTGATATCTCAGCATGCTTACCCTTATTATCCTTCGCACTCTCCTTCGCCAGGGTAGGCTTCAATATAGGCATCCATGGTGACTTGGAGACTTTAGCTAGTACCTCAAAAACCTCTGGAGCAGCTCCCTCTACCTCCATAACAACCTCTGGCATAGCCCCCTCAGCTGTCACTGCTTCGGCGTCCATAGCTTCAGATCCTAGGATAAAATCATGGATGAAATCGCAGTTGGACTCTGGAAATTGATCAAACACTATGTATTTAAGCAATTCTTTGAAGAATGCATAGATCATGCATGTCTGAGATCTCACTAACTCAATGTTCAAAATGCCAAGTGTTTTTCGTTGGGCCTCCACCTATAATTTATAGGCCATTTTGAATTCAAATCCGACCATTCCCCCCACATTCTGTTCATTAATGCTAGATTGGCGGTAGATTTCCAAGGATCTTACCCATAAATTTTGTCTTAAATGTCGATCACCTGCTCCATCTAGCCGCATTCTTATTGTCAAATCATGAACAGTGACTTTATCGGTCACTTTCCGGCTGACCTGTGAAATTTCTTTCCGGATAGCGCAGCTCACTCCACGTTGTCACGAACTCTGTGACATCTTCTCATTCCACACAATCCTCCAATCGCACAATTCCCCAACCTAGGCAATGTAGTTTATAGTCCCGCACCTCCTTTCAGCTGCCTGGAGTGCTAAGACTATGCTACCTTCATATAGTCACCTAGCCGGATCACCGCTGTATGGCTTCAACCGGCTACCATTCACCTTACTTGGGAAGGGATCTCCATTCAATTTAACCAACTGAACTAATCCACTGTCGGTAATCTCCTTAATGAAATAGGGCCCTAGTCAGTGCATTCTGAATTTCCCTGGAAATTTATCAAACTTTCTGTCATATAATAAAACTAGATCATTTATCTTAAAGGTGTGCAATTTAAAGTGCCGATCATGCCATGTTTCTTCCCACTACTTTTGGACCTGTTGGTGAAATCCAGCTGGAAATATTTCTTCCTCGAGCTCATCAAGCTGCGCGAGCCTATCTTTCAAGGCTCCATGATCAGTCATACCCATGAGTTTCACTATGCGTAGACTAGGCAAAATATATTCCATGGGCATCACTGCTTTAACACCATATACAATTCTAAAGGGTGTCTATCCAGTCAACTTTTTGCATGTCGTTCGATAAGCCCATGGTACTGTGGATACGCAAAGGTCCCCTATTATGCCCTTTAACTCCATAAACTTGGTAGGGAACAAATCTTGGTATTCATGGAGTAATTCAACAACCTTATATATCATCGTGCCATCCCAGTAATCTCCAATGTTCACGAATTTGGGCTCCGCCTCCGTACCAATATTTACCTGTTTCATTTTCAGTGGCGTGTTATATTAAGATTCTTGATCTATGGTCCCTCGACCTCGCAGTGACCCTCGGATTTAGGGATATTAATATTTCGTGGGTCCTCGTATTCTTCTTCAGCAATCACGTTATAGCACTTCATCGCATGGCTTAGCTGAGTAGTCCAATCAGGTTGAATCAGATCCATAGGATCCTGTGGTATCCTAAAGATAGTTGCTTTAAATTCTCATAGCGCTTTTTCAATATAGTCAAACCTGTATTTGAAGCATAATTTTATTATGAACCCTTCACACAGAATATCCATTCACATGTGCCATGGCAGAGCTCTGTCTCTAGGTACCAATTCATGGGGATGACATCCAAGGTGTGACAAAACAAGTACACCGATTCAGGTTGGGGCTTTGCTCCATAGGCCTTAGCCCATTTGGCCAAGTGTGCACACGGATCGTCCTTCCCGTCATACTTGCCTATCACTCGTACCTTCAGTTTCCCAAAGCACGTTCTCATCATCCTCCTACACTCATGCTAATCATCAAAAATACCCCTGTGCATACCCCACCATCTCGTGGCGTAGTGCGTAGTGTCTAGTCCAAAGCCTGGAAGCACTGCTTCTCTAGTACTTCCCTCTCAAATGCATCCAAAAACACATCCACATCATTCAAGCCATCATAAGTGGGTAGATTTCTTACCTCTGACGACACACAGCACAACAACCGAGTCATCATGTTACAGCTCAGTGTGGTTACTTCATGTAGCCGATTCTTCCAATGCTCTAATTCTTCGACTGATTCTGAGTTGCAAGAACTCTCACGACCCTATGTAATTCGTCCATCCGCTAGTGGGTTCACCCAATCTTGGTCTCGCATTGTTATCTTATATATGTAGTCCAAATCATCATCTCCTTCGCAATCATAGACTAGTTCAGTATAGTGTGATCCTTCAATAGGATCTATGGGTACTATTATGTGAAGCGATTTCTTTTCAAATATCATCTTTCGCTTCTTTAGGTTGATTACCTCATTCATGTAAGTAGCCCAACAATGCCAAGCAGCACAGGGTAGGGGTTGTTGTCATCCACAATTTCTATTACTTCAAAGTTGGCCAATGCTCTCACGCCTTCAATATCTACAGTTACTCCTTACAATTGTCCCATGGGGATGATCTTCGAATAATTTTCCATCCTTAACTAAATCGGAGAGCACTGTAGTGCGGGTCTCCCCATCCACTCCCAAGTCTACTTTGGAAAAATGTTCGCGTCTGACCCTAAATCTATAATAACTTGATCCATACTCTCCTATCTATGTTGTCATTTTCATATCATATCTTGGCCTTGCTTTATGTTTACCATTCTTCTGTACCACATGCAGTTCACCTGGAGTGTTTTCGACGCATCTATTTATAAGTTCCTGTAACCCCTTCACAACCTTGATATTGTGCAACAACTTCATGTAGGTCTCTAAAAAAATCGTAAGCATAGAAGGGTCCATTTCCTGAGCAATTTTATCTTGGCTCCCTGAGGTGGATGCCTAATCAAAGCTCTTCGTTGCTTCCATGAACGTTTTGCGTGCGAACTCCAAATCAAATCCAGCGTCCTTCACTGGAGCTTTGTGGACCCACGCGCTATCTTCAAACCTTTTCCCCTTATTGGCCCCCATTGCAATTCCACTTCGAAGGAATACATTCACATCCAGATCCTCTTCACAAGGCTCAGGCCTCATCATTTGCAGGTTCTAAGTTGGTTGTGGTGGTAGCACCCTTTTGTCGTGTATCCTCGCAATTAGTGTAGGACAATCCTCCATCTCATGATCAAACTGAGTACAATATTTGCATGATGGACACGTTGAGTTAGTGCATTCAGGGCATATTATCCTAGTCCTCCATAATTGTAACAAATCAGTTGTCCTCGACCGCGGCCAGGTCTTCCTCTGCCTCAGCCTCGTTTGCGGCCCCGAAAGCCTATTCACACCATCCAAACATTCTGATCAAGAGGCCATGTTTTATCCTAAACTCTATAGGCAGGTGCTCTATCCATCATTAATTCATAACTTCAGCAGTTGCGTTCATCATGCCCTACTGACCTACAGAAGTTGTAGAATAGTTGTTGCGGTGTTTGTACAAATGTCTACAGCAAATGACAATTATCAGCCGTATGTTTCCTTGCTATCTAACATATAGCAGACCACAACGCAGGCCCCACGCTCGGTCCTGCTTGGGCTTTCGGCCTCAATGGCATCAACCATCCTCCTACAATATAGTTCACAAAGACTGGGCAGTGGTCTTTGTCATGCCCTTGACCTTTACATTTCAGGCACCATATCTCTTCGCACGGCTCTGGTTGAACTATTGTGTCCTGCTTCAAACTTTTCATTTCAAGGCAAAGATTTTGCAACTACGCATGGATCTACTAAAATCCCAGATTCAGATCTTACATCGGTGTTTCATGCAGTCTTATTGCAATTTCCAAGGCCTCTGCCTAATTCGTAATCTTCTATTATGATAGTGCAACCCTAAAGTGAGGCAGGACCGAAGCCACAAACCACTTGCGGTGTTGTCCATCTTTTTAAGTTTATATTAGCTTCATGGATTTTACACTTCAATCTCTGATCCAATTCCAAAGGTGTCTCACCTAGTTTGATCACGATTTCCTTGAACCCCACAATTGACTGCGCCTCAGATTTAGGCCAACTGAACTCTTTATTTAGCGCGGTCTGGATCTCTGCTAAATCAGCCTTTGGGTTATCATTAGAGTATTTTATGTACCAAGTTAACACATGATCTTGTAAAGCACTAACCAACGTTGTCTTATTCATGTGATCATCTGTGATGCGTTGAGCTTCCCATACAACTTTTACAATGAACTAGAACTGGTCCAGGTCCTCATTTCCCAAGCTCTTAAACAAAGGAAGCTTCATTGAATTCGCCATGTTGAACTGGGGTGGAGGTGGTGGTGGTGTGGGTGAAGCTGCAGGTGGTGATGGTGGTGAAAGGGGAGCTAGTGTGGGTGGAGGTGGTAGTCACAGGAACCCTCATTTTATCAACTGAACTGTGCTTCGCGGAGAAGCCTACGCTAGTCCCTCTTCATCACTCACAAGAGGTGAAATGAATGGGCTATATTCAAGACCCTTTCTTCCTTCATTCTTGTAAGTTGTTCCACTTCGTATATCTCCGAACATCAAGGTAGCTGCATAACCCATTTTTCACACAATAACATCTTAATCCAAGTGTTTAAAGACTTCAAATACTTACCTCGTGGACCTTTGAAAAGGCACTACTTCGCCTCCCTGTAGCTGACTGAAATATCGACCGTGAATTCTGTCACAAACCCAGCTACGATACGATCAAGCCGATGATCGACAACACGGGCAATATTATCCTCAGAGGCTTCCAATCTCTATACTAACTTCGGGGTCTAGACAATAGGACCGTCAAGCCTCCACCTTCCTTGGCTATCCGCTAACTTTGCGATGCACTCGTATAACTCAACTGGAAAGGAATATAAAAATATCTCATGGATTTATGTAGACATGTACCTATCTAGCCACTATTCCTTTGTCAGTCGTGGATTTCTATTCTCATGCGCCGTGAATTCGTGGATCCTCCTATCCAACCAATCTTTGACCTACTTCTTAGTTGGATTCCAGTGATACGACATTACATATATCTCATGCAAATTTTGGTCCCAGCAACGAAATCATTTGTTGGCTTTGTGGGCCCTGACCCAGGTTCAACGTTAGTCATCGAAACAAATCCCTACACTAATGGCCCTTTCGGCATCAACCCATAGAACGTGAACTGAACTCTCACCCGAAGTAGTATGGGGGGATGCTGGAACCAAGTTTCCACACCCTGATATGGTCATGATGTCGGTTTATACCCCCTACCCATACTTTCGCACAGGTCACTAAGCCTTCGGGCTCTATCAATCTACCCTTTATTCTGACCTTCATTACCTCTGCGAAATGTACAATTGGCCTTCACGCAACCCTAATATGTTGTTTAGGTACTTTCCCACAGCTATGACAATGTATGGTATAGGTTCCCAAGTTATCTCAAGTGTTTTACTTGTCTTACTAATAAATCACAGTTAGCGTCACGTAAACTAACATCTTTACTTGTGTTCAATTAACAGATATAATCACATATGTTTTCGCATCAAATAAACATTGTAAAATAAACCCAAAACACAATATAATAAGATGCATTAACAGAGGCTAACTACGCAATAATTGTAGAATACTTATATTTATCGATATCTTCTAGTTTAATACAGACTCTATCCACCCTGCGCACATAGCTGCAGGGGTCTGTTGAAAATAGCAACAAGAAATGCTAAAAATAAAAATGCTAAAAATAGCATTGATATAGATAGTATTTTGGGATACATTCCAATTTTAGTTAGTACTTGAACTAAAATTGAGAATTAAAATTCGAATTTGGTCTCAGCAGCTATTTGAAAAATAATTAATTAATTCATATTGAGTTAATTAGTTGGAAAAAATCAAACATGAAGTCTATGTGAAGACATGCAACAATTATCCCTTTCATTGAGCAAGTTGTCCTTTAATTAAGGAGATCAGGATGAGTTGTACTTTGAGTTGTAATTAGTTAGCTTAAGTGAGTTAAGTCTAGTTAGATTAGTTCCAACAGTTGTGGAACTGAATATGAGTTCAGTTAGTTAGTGCATGCATGCATGCAACTAGTGTACTTCAGATAACTGAATATTCTCTCATAAATAACTCATGCATGTCAGTTTAGTCAGGGACCCAGTTCAGATTAGAGGAAGGGACAGTGCACTATCGGTTACAGGAATATTCCCTATTATCACTTAGGTTGTTCCCTTTGACTCCCAAGGGAATACAACCGATGTAACCACAAACCAATCTTTGGACTGTCGGTCCTAGCCTACCAACAATCAGAGAGGGCTCTCTCTTTGGGATTTAGCTTTGTTTAAGGGTTGATTTTTAGGCTAGTTATGGGGTTTTCTTTGTGTTTTATTTGAGTTTTAGTGGGATGATTGATCTTAATCAAACAGAGTTGACATGCAAAGTATAAGAGTTTCCAACCATTGGGCATGGGGTCATGGAGTAAGATCGTTGGTGTGCTTTCTTGGCCACATGAGGACTATGGAGCAGGATAGCTATACATGAGACAATATTTAGGCAAAATAAGAATGAAATGAGGGCTAAGGAATGAGAGGCAATTAAGAATATCTCTTTCAACTTAACAAAGGGAAGGTGAATGAGCTCTATGTAGGAGCGGTCAAGAATTCCTAGATAACTGTCATACATGTGTAAATTAGGGGAAATATGAGCCAAAAGGAATTCACATTTATATCTAATTCAGAGGAAAACATTTAGAAACAACAGAAATTGAGCATAGAGTGCAATTAAGCAAATTCTAGGCTATTCATTTTTCCTGTTATTTAGACAATGATACAAGAACGGATAAACATGTACAATGAAATAGAACAAGGAAACACTTATTGTTCCATGTAGCAGCACGAGAATTCCATAGTCACTCTTCAACCATTTAAACACAACAAACAGTCATTCCTCCAATCGTTTCCGCATTCTTTGATTAAAGAATTTCTCAGATATACAGTGCAAGTCTCTAATGAAATGGATTCATCAACCAACCCCTAATACATCTCTTTTATCAGTCTATATAGGATTTTTTACAAAATATCCCAGAGGGAAATATCTGGTCATTAATATATCCATCTACTTCTAACAAAATTAATCACGATTTATGGAAAAATCGCGCAGCAATAAGTGAGGCATTTAAAGCTCTTTACTCGTTGTGGCAGGTGTCTTGTGTGTTGTTGACCCTTCGGCTCTGGCTGGCGGTGGGTGACCGCTTCCCTGAAATGTTGTCCTGTAGCGCTATCCTGTGACACCTGTTCTGCGCTTTTGAATATCAATGCGAATTTCGCCCTCTGTTAATTTGAATCTTATGGTAGCTGAGCTATATGCTACAATTCCCTTATGTCGTCAATAAATAAGAAGAGTTTCAGACGATTTTAAAAATCTGAAGCAGACTTTTCCACCAATCCTCAGTTGGCAACTGATGTTTTCTTAACTTATATAATGTTTCATCAACTTCGGTGTAGGTATAATAATTAGGCAAAACTGGAAAAAGGTGTGCCACCTCATGCTCTATGTAAAACAAATTCTCCAGCTTGTCATATAAACTCTGCCTTGTGGGAGGGACTGCTTCTTCTGTGTTGCTGGATGATGTTGTTATTTGATTATGTATAAAAGCACTCAGCCTATTTTCATATTGTTCCTGTTTTAATAGCCTTCCAGCACTGGTGACCAGGTTGGGTAAACCTTTGGTTTGCAAATTTGCAAGCCTCTGTCTAAAGGAATTTACCTCTATCTGCATTTCCTGGCACTTCCTTTCTATGGTCTGGACAAAATTCCTCATTGTCAGCACTTTCTTGTCTTTTATTATAGCCTCTATCCTGTTCTGGATGTTTAGTACTGCCAGCTAGTCACCAGTACTAGTATTCAAAAAGTGAATTAACCGAGTAGCTTGTTCAGGCTTATTTGCTAGCAATGTTCTGCCTTTATGGGTTTCAAGCTGAGCCACAGTCATCAGTTCTACTTGGTCAAACATGGTTTGTATTCCTATCCATTGTTCAGCCAGAGATTGGAAAATTTTATTCCACAAAATTGTTTTTATCTCAGTCAAGGTCCTATGGAGAGTCAGGTCTTTCTCCAAGGCCTTTATCTTATTTTCCAGGGCCTTTACTTCCCTCGTTTTCTCAGCAACTATCATTTTTGATTTATCATAACTAGCCTCAATCTTGGCTAGCCTTTCTTTTGTTTCCTTCATCTCTTTCATTTGCAATTCAAGAGCTTTGATCTCATTCATCATGGTCTCCATGCTCAAGCTAGCCTCTTGCACTGCTGCTGTTGTTGGATCTACTGAAGTCGATGCACCTGTTGCTGAAGTTGAACCTGGGGGAGGTGCTGTTGAAGTGACTGCTGTCGAAGGAGCAGTAATTGTCGGAGCTGGTACTATTGGAGCATTTTTTGATGGTTGAGGGGTTAGCTCTGGCTGTTTCCCTCGTTGAGCTTCCTCTAATGCTTTCTCCATTTCCATTATCCTTTCTTTCATCCTCATAAGTAGACTTACCACATCTTCTGCTTCTTGTTGCTGGGCTACTTCTGCAGTTTGAGGATGTATGGTGACTGGTAGCTTCACTTGTTTTCTCAATGCTGCTATGTCTTCTTCCTTTTTCTTAATCAAGGCTTGTGTGCCTTAGGGATCTTTGGTATCATGTCCCAACTCTATGATGATCTCCTCCAAGGATTTTATCCTATTATCCTTGGCCAACGATGAGGCCTTTTCCAACTCTAACTGGGCATAAGTGTTGTATAGAGAGTTCTGCAATCTGTGGGCCAAAAGAGCCTTGTCTGCCAATGTAGAATACACCATTTCTCAAGTCTGCTTATGCAATTCAATCTGGTCAAGAGGATGTATATCTTTTTCTAGTACCTCCAGATTAGTTCTAATGTAATCTGCAGCTGATTGTGGTTATTGTGTAGTAGGCCTGAAGTGACTGAGTGTCATCTTCCCTACTTCTATATCATAGGCTGCCATTAGCCTCTGCTAATTTGTTGGTGCCATTCTCATTAATTGGTTGTAAATCTGGAACCTTATTGGTTCGTTCCTAGCTTTAATCTCCGTGAATGCCTTCTTTATGTCCGAACTCCTTTAGGTCTGCTGTTTGGAGGATGAAACCTCCCCACCTGGTTGTCTCTCTTGCTCCTGCTGAAAGGAGTTGGCCAATGTTTCCAAAATAGGAGGGATCTGCTGCTCAGAAGTCCCCTCACCCATGATGTTTCTCATGGCCTCTTCAGTGATTTCCTCCTCGGCATAGGGGTTTAGCCTCTGTCTTTTTTCTCCTTGCTGGTTCGTGAATGTCCCTGTGGGTGTCTCATCTGTTCTATCCCTCTTTTTACCTCTTTCCTCATTGTGAGGAGTTTGCAGCACAGGGATTTCAGGTGCTCCTGTTTGTGTTAAAGGGCTTTGCTCTTGACCCTTTTCTGCATTTGAGGATGGCTGCTCCTCCATTGTGCTTTGCTGTTCAGAATGTTCAATTTATTTGCTCTTTTCTACTGATGATATGGCCTCTTTAGTAGGCTGCCTTGAGGTAGCAGTTGATGCGCTTGCTCCCCCTTGTTGAGGCTGTGTGAAGGTGACCTGTGCAACATAATCCAGGTCAATTCTTTTCTCAATTTCTTTCGTGTCTCTCTCTAATTTTTCCTCTTCAGTGAGCTCTTCATCATCTAAGGTGCCTTCTACCCATTCTGGTTGATTGGCATATTGTTCAACGTGGGGGAGTAGCTGGTGCACATATCCTGAAAGCCTATGTTTGATTCTTCTAAGGCTTATGAAGTGTTCAAGGTCATATGGTGCCCAGTAGAAGCTCTGTTTCAGCATGAGTTCTTGTCCTAGCATGTTGTCTGCATCTTTCCATGCTTCTTCCCTTTTGTTGAAAACAAAGGGACCCAATTGCTGTTTGATTTCCAGCTATGCCTTCTTTTTTTTTCCGTGGAAATGGGTTAAGTCTGCATGACTGAATTTTTTGAAATATTCGAAGGCAAAAAGTCTCATAGGGACATATCTTGGCAGTTTGTAGGGAGACAACTCGCACCTATAAATTTTGATTATTGTGTGGTTTTGGTAGAAATACCAATCACCAATACTGTAACCTTTAGAAAGATGCAGGATCCTTTGCATTTCAACAGTTAACATGGTAGGAGGAGTCAACGTCAATAGGCAAGTAGCAGGGTAAATGAATAGGTAAATAAACTCACAATATGTGTATGGAGAATGGTGGACTTCATGGAAAATGGAGGTTCAATAAACAACCGATCTCCTCTCTCCCTTTGGGTCTAATCTTCTGAGTGGAACCTTGAAACTATCTAGGTGATAGTAGAGCAGCAAGTGGTATATATAAGAAGTGTATTTAAACAATCTTTCTCTCTCCATCATCATGAATTGTTCATGTATTTTGTTTGCTATGAATGTGGCATAGTCATACATGACAACAGGGGGCTGCCCTGGGGTGAATATGGTTAAGAGAAAGAATACAGTCTCATCCACAAATTCTCCTGTTTTGCATCCTAGGATGTATGAAATCATGTCCACCATGAGCTGGCCCGTTTCATTAAATGAAACCTGATGATAGGGAGGATGATGATCATATTGGCACTCTGGCTTTATAAATAGCTGGCCAACTCTTGATATTTCTGCATTGGAGAGCCTTTCACCCTGATCCACCAAGAGTTTCATTGTGAGGGGAACCAGAGTCTGAGGAGGCTCAAAGTTCAACATCTCATTTATAGCTTGAGGAGTGATATGGAAGAGCACAGACCCATCTGGCCTAAGAATTTCCCTCAGAGTGGGTTCATAGTGTGCATGGCATAGGTGAATGAATTCAGGTAGCACATTGACTTCTGGCAAGTAATAGCGGGGCATGCTGGATTGCCAAGTCCCCAAAATATCAATGTTATTCTTGTGATTGTGTTTGAATTGGCCCACAAGTTTGAGGTGAGTAGTAAGGCCCAGCATATCTCTGATTTGAAAGTCTCTATCTGCTAATGGTAGCCACTCTAAGTCCATATGTGGATCATTTAAGGGAGCAATGTTTAAGGCTACTGGAGTCTCCATATCTGATAGTGTTGGTATGGATGGCAGTGTAGGTGTCAAACAGAAATAGGAAATGGAATCTAAGCTCAGAGGGTATTATCAACAGTCTGAAACTGAATTTATTTCCCAAACTGACTTCTGTGTATTCAGTTTATGATGAGTGATGGATTTACAGCCCTTTGACTGGGTTCTTCACACAGAATTTTTGAATTGCAGGCTCTGTGGACTGAGTGCTGAGGGAAGTGGAGCTAGATTTCGCCCAAAGGGGCACAAGTCTACAAAGGGAAAGGGAAACTGAGGGTTTCTCTTTAGGAAAATAGGTTGCAGTTAACTGGAACAGGGAGCTCAGCTGAATTAACTCCAAGTTTGAGCGATTCGTGGAGTTCTGTGAGTGAATATAGACGAACGCAGTGTTGGAATAGCTCGTTTGCAAAGGAGATTAATTGAAATTTGCAAGATTTCTATGAATTACCAACTCAAGTAAGAAATGTCGAGCAGGGGAGGATTGGTAGGAATGCTAATGGAGAAAAATGCAGGTACCTTCGGAAATTTTGAACAGAGAAGAGAAAAGCAGGGCTTTCAGGTGAAATGTGGATAAATACCTCTTTAGAGGGTGCTGAGGGCACTTGGACAGGTAGAGGTTGAGCTCCAGAGCGCTGTTGCAGAGCCGGATTGCAGGTTGACAGTATGTAGAAGCTCTGGGACTGCGAAATAGTGGGAAAATGCATGCATGTTGTTTTCACAACGAACACAACAATAAACCAAAATAGTCGTTTTCCCAACTTTTTAACCAAATTTTGAAAATTTGGCGCTTTTTGGTGCTTCCCTTGGATGACGTCATCATGACGTATTTTTTTGTCAGGTAGCGGGTACAGGGATGATGTGGCGGCTGATGTGGATGATGATGTCAGCATGACACGGTAGCAGAGTGATGACGTCAACGGGTGACATGGCGCAGGAATAGTACAGTGGCAGGCGACGTGGCGGCAATGTGGCGGCAACGTCATATAGTGACATAAGCGATAGGGGAGGGCGGTAAGCGGTTTGTGTCAGACCGCTTTTGGTACGGGGGCGGTATGCGTCACGAGCGGCCCGATGCAATAGGCGGCCGATAGCTGTCCCGGTGTACGACGGTCAAACCGTCAACCATCGGGCACTATCATACCACCATGAAGGGGTGCCCAATATGTATGAGCACCGTCGAATCTGGGAGAGCTGATCCGACGGTGGACGGGAAGGCAAAACGCTCAGGTTTTAGCAGAATAGTGTGCTCGATATATCGAAAATTTTTACGGTTGCGGGTGGGTCAAAACCTTATGTTTTGAGTTAAACGCACTCAGGATTTGGTTATTTCTTCCAAGGGCCCAGATTAAGCAGTTGGGCTCCTTAATTCTCTACCTAGCTAATGATCTGCCAAGTTTTAAACAGTTTGGACAGATTTTCTTTCTCTATCTTCTAAAACAAGCATTTTAAACCTAGGGAGGCCATGATTAAGTTGTTTGGCCTCTCCCTTAACTGTGGAGTTCTTAAAAAATGGAACTCAAAAATGGAACTCTTGCAGCATGAAAAGGATGAACATTTTTGGCACTTCCACTGTCAATCATGAAAAATGAACCCTATTTGTATAGGAGGCTAACATTCCCATGAGGACACCTCTTGCATGCAGAAGGAATTCATTCCTTGGGGATTGCGTAGTTTAGCCTGAGGACAGTGTCATGTGAGAGGAGAATTCACACAAGTTGCAGCCAGAGGACCTAGGAGAAACTGTGCAAGGAAATAGGAGGATTGAAGGACTGAAGGAAGGCATATGTGTTGTCTGTTATGTCTATGAGCAGCAATGTGGGATTGTACTAAGAGCTGGATAGCTTGTGAGTTAAAGCTTCCTGTAATCCTGAGATATTTCCACTTGTATGATAATACAGATATCAGGGTTTTTAGTTGAGGCTTTCCCCAGAGTATTCTTCTATGTTTCATGTGTGATTGAGTTCTTATTCATCTATTATATGTGTTTTATTTTATCTTGCTCAAAATTGATTAAGCTTCCGCAATTTTGATTGTAGAAGTAGATTAAGTATATTTCTTTAGAACATTGCATTATCAGTTTAATCTAGAGGAGAATTTCTACATGGCATCAGAGTAAAGGTGATCAAAGCAGAGAACAGTGTATTTTGAAGGGGGAAATTCGAAGTTTTGAAGTTCTTGATTGTAGGTACAAAATCGATTTCATATCACATCTCAAAATTCACCAATGGTGTTCAATGATTTGAGACTCGAGTATGCCCTAGATGGAAGCTCGAATTACATAGCCTCGAAGGATCGCATGGAAGTTGTACTAGAGGACAATTTCTTGAAGGACTTCATTGATCAAGAAGTCCCCAAGCCAACAGTAGCTAATGCTACAAAAATGGCAGAATGGAAGAAATGTGTGGCTAGAGCGAGGAGGATTATTCTGGAGGGAGTTCGATACCATATTGTCTCAAGTATCCATGGGAAGGAGACATCATTTTAAATGTGGAAAAAATTGAAGGATCTATATTAGAACAACAGTGACTAGAGGAAGCTGGCACTGGAGGACAAGCTTTGGAAAATCAAGTGTGAAAAGGGCGACATCATCTCTACACTTCTGAAAAAGCTCACAACTTGCAGAGATGAGCTTGGAAGTGTAGGAATCACGATAGCCGATGATGATATGGTGAGTATTGCTCTCCTCAGTCTTCCTAAGAGCTAGCATAGCTACCATGGCTCAGTCAATGGAAGAGAAAAATTGCCAGATTGGGAATGACTATGGTTGGATTTGATGCAAGAGGAGTGATCCAGGAGGATCTTTCGATCCAATTGCACAAGTGTTCAAAGTGTTGCCATTAGAGTTCATGGGTATCATTCAATGTCATCATCGCTTTAGTTCAGCTTCGATAGATCGACAATGTTGGATCAAGTTGTTCAGATAATGTTATGGTTTCATGGCATTCAGTTGATGTGGTGTTGTACCTGGCTGTCGACTTATGTTCATTGAAAGTTCTGCCAAGATTGGTCAATGCCATGTGTGTTTTCATTTGACTTTGCAAGATTGGTGTCGACATCAATTTTGTCAGTGGCATAGATTCATCTTCCGAGTTGTTGTTGCAGAGATAGTTGGAGTCAACGATGTGCGTGGGTTGTCATCATATCAGAGGATCAAGATCGTATTTTGTCGACGATCAGCATGGGTTTATTGTCATCATGTGGTGAATTTCGCAAATGTCACATTGTGACAAAATTGTACACATGGGTTTTTAAAATAAATCATATATCTGTGTATTAATCCTATGCTACCCTAACGCTAAATTCTACAAACCCTAATCTATGTATTAATTCCTAAATCTAAACCATGAACCTCTTGCTAGTTCTAATCCTAAAGATCCATATCACCTAAGACCATACTCCAAACAAAAATTATATGTTAAACCTGTGTTATAACTCTCGGCCTATGGTTTAATACAAAACATTATCAATAAACCAAACAGTCACCCTAACCACATTGGAAAACGGTAGACATATGACCAATGCTAACCACCAGGTTAACGACAACCGTTCATAACAGTCCCTAACCATGGAGGAGACTATAATGGGACCACCATCATGTGAATGCTGCGTTATAAAACCACCAGGGTATGTGCTAGCAGTTTTGGAGAAGAACATCTGTAAACCACATTGAAACCATATACCAACTATCACATGTGACAGTTAGTGCAACCATCGCCTTAACTGCTGGGGGAAAATGTTACTGTGGAAGTCCATGGTTTTACCACAACACTATTCACATGACTATCAGCTGTCCAACGCGTCGTTAAGAAACTATTTGCAGTTTTATGGAAACAAATGTCTATTTTGGGTTTTTTATGTGTTAATTTGTTTAAATTAATATGAAGACCATCGAAACTAAACCTAAGGTTTCAAACAAACTTAACCAAAACCCTAAGTTGCACCTTCATGTTAGTTCATTCATTCCAAAGATGGACAAGGATGTTTCCATGTTCTTGCATGCCTATAGGAGGCATTTTTGTCCATGAAGAATAGGAGAGAGTGGTTTTGAGTTTCATGTGTAGGTTCTGGAGGGATAGATGCGATTTTGGTTTTAGTGTTTCGAGAGCATCAGGAGTCGGATTTTAAAACCGTAAGCCATATTGGAATGCTGGTTCAGAGATATATATGATGACAGAGGTTAGAATTACCTATGTGCAAGTTTAGTCTATCCAAATCACTATGTAATTGACTTCTTCTTATCATTCCTAATAAAAATGGTCACCCATCTTGAAAGCGGACTTGGAGACATAGTCCATTAGGGACGAGCTACGTAATCAATGTTGTTGTTTGGTATATCTATATTTTCACTATTTTCGCTCCCATTTTGCATCTTTCTTATGGTTTATCAATTGTCGTAAAGTGTTCTGCTCCAACAATTTTCCTTGATTTCTGCACTTTCATTTAACATTCAATTCTTAGATGGCTAATCACTTCTACATTAGTTTTTAGTACATGGTCATATCAGATCATATAATTTGGTATCAAAGCAGGTTTTGTTTGTAGAAGTGTCATTGAATGTTAACCAGGTCTAAGTCACAACGAGGAGAAGATATCCTTGAGCAGATTGATCCAGTGATTGGAAAGTGCCGAGTCATTCAAAAATCAGCTATGTCAGGACCTGATGCAGGTGAAAACACTGAAACTAAGATGAGTGAGGAACAGTTTCAGCAGGAATTCTTAAATATGCAGCAAATGTTGGAAGAATTGTACGAAGACAAGAAGGTGACAGATGCAGCTTCTTCTTCAAAGTCATCAAATAAGGACAAAGGTAAAGGCAAGGCTCAAAAACCACCTTCACCTTCATCATCTCCATCATCCTCTTCTTCTTCTTCTTCTTCTTCCAGTGCAGAATATGAAACAGAACAGAAACCTAAGAAATCATCTCTCTTTAAACTTGATGTTAAATTTGATTTACGAGTTTATGATGGAGAAATGAATCTTGAAAAGTTAGATAACTGGATAAAGCAGTTAGAAGTGTATTGTCATATTCAAAACATTTCTAAGGATAAAACTAAAATTTATTTAGCTACACTTAGAATGGGGGGAACAACTTTAATCTGGTGGGAAAGTAAAACTCTGCTAGATGTAAAGCGCAAAGGAAAAGTCATCTCTTCACGGTCTAAGTTTTTGAAAGCTCTTAGGAAACAGTTCTATCCTTTGGGATACGTGCAACAAGTTGTTATTGATTGGAAACATCTAAGGCAAGATAAAGGGTAGAGTGTTCAGGAGTTTACTCAAGAGTTCAGGAAGAAAGCATTGGCGCTTGTTATTTCATTGGATACACATGAAACTTTGTTAAAATACATCGGCAATTTACATTCATATTTGCTACATACTTTATTGATGTTTAATCTTGATGATTTTGACGAGGTGTGTGTTCAAGCCATACATATTAAATTAGGTGGCAGACTATTCAAGTTTTCATATCAGTCATCCAAAGAGTTGGATACCAAAGATTCCAATGATATTAAGGGGAAGAACATTTCGAAGAGAAGGAAATCAACAATCATTCAGAAGGAAAGACCTACTTGTTCTCATTACCAGAGAATCAATCATGATGAGTCAAAGTGCTGGAAACTTCATCCAGAACTTAAGCCTAAAAAGTTCCTTAAGGCGAAGGATGAAAAGAAGGCCATTGCAGTAGTCTAGCAGGATCTAGGCTTAGATTCAGGTGATGAAAGGAGGATAACCGCCATGGTTATGATAGGTAAAACTTCTGATACTAGTTCAAGTTCGAAACCTAATGTATCTTATTCAAACATAAATCCTCCACATGAGGATAAAAGAGTTGAAATCTTCCACATAAGGATAACTTCTAAGAATACAAAGATTGACACGATGTTTGACAGTGGATCACAAGCAAATTTAATATCTGAAAATATATTTAATCAATTGGGATTGGAGACATAGAATCATCCAAGACCATACCCATTAGGTTGGATTAATAAATCAGCTCAGATACATGTCACAAAGCAGTGTCAGTTAAAATTTGCAATTACATCTAAGTACATTGATGAAGTGGAGTTAGATGTGGTCCCAGTAGACATATGTGGAGTTGTCTTAGGAAGTCCTTATCTTTATAATAGAGATGCAGTGTTTTACACAAGAGAACATAAAGTTACATATAAGTACTGTAGAGATATATAAAGGGTCTCTTTCACCTCTAGTTACCTCACATTAATATGTCAATCTGGGAACGTCTGGTTATTTCAAAGAGTGTCTTAGTATGAGGCTTAGCACTCACCAGAGTAATGCTTGTAGTACAGCTATTTAAAAGCTACGAAAGTAAATTAATGCAAGTCTACAACTTAGCTACTCCAAAATACCAAATCACACCAATCATTGCATCAGCCAAAGGTTCGGTAGCAATAACCCATCCTTTTCATAACTGATGAGAACAGATCAGAGGTCTGGGAGCCAAATAGAAGATGTTGGGCTCACTACAGCCTGAGATCGTTCTTAATGAATAGAAATGAAATAGCAAGTAAAGGAAATAGCAATGAAACAGAACAGCACATCAGCCAAGGACTTGGTAGCAATAACACATCCCTTTCATACTTGATGGGAGCAGATCAGAGGTCTGGGAGCCAAATAGCAGATGCTGGGGCTCACTAAAGCCTAAGATTGTCCTTAAGAAACAACAAATTAGCAATCTGGAAATGGAACAACAATTGAAATGGAACAGCAAATAAATGGAACAACAATTAAAATGGAATAGCAATTCAGAAATGGAATAACAGTTGGAATAAGTAGTAACGAAGTTCCTCAAGCTGTAATTTTATTTAATCTTTCCAATCAAAACATCAATCCTTCAGTCTTAAAGATGTACACATACAATGGAACAACACTCCCGATCAAAATCTTAGAAACACAAAATCTGCTTCTGTTATTGATCTAAATAAATGCATACGATTGCACCTCAAGATGAAGAACAGTAACATTCAATAATCATGTGAAAACAGACCTTTGAAGATAACTTGTTATAATGCTAAACACAATCGTGATGAACTCTGTAATAGAGTGACAGTGTCCTGTAGAGATTAATCAATACTTAAAGGATTGGTAAAATGACACAGCATCAATATAAAGTTCAGGAACACGAGAAGAGTTAAACATAACAGAGCATGTAATAGAATATTCTTTAAAACACAACAGATTACCAGGTTACGTCTATGAACAAATCCACACAGAAACCACACGTAATGGTACAAGAGCAAGTTTCCTCCAGGGCTGGGCCCTTAGCCTCCATGGGTACACCGCTTAAGATAGATCCAGGCTCAAAGATAAAAGAGTGAACAAGTCTGTGTTAAGGTATGAAATAAAATTACAGGAACTCAAGTCTTGAACAGAACATAAAGATCATAGGCCGGATCTTCCTTAAAAGAAATTACATAAGGATCCTCTCTTGTAGCCAACAGTGCTATCCCTTTTATAAGGAAGATGGAAGAAATATCTAGATACAGAAAATAGATAAATTAGCGATCCCTCAGGATCTAAGATCCTGAGGGATTCGCAGAATCATTAATACTGCGTCACTTCTTTCCTTTTCTGCTCCGTGCTGGTATCTTCGTGTCCTTTCCTGGGTTGATCCTTTTTTATCTGGTTTGCTTCCGGTCTCCCGTCAAAGGGACAACAGTTAGCTCATCCTTGTTTTTACCTTTAGAATGACCACCTTCCATTTTTCCTCCCTCCTGCACATAGAAATGATGATTGTCAATGTTTCTCATTAATCTCTCGTGTTTCGTTATAAATCCTTACCATTATCTAAATTTCCCATGCAAAAGGCTTATGAGTTCTAATGAAAAGATACCAAAGTAACCATCGAAACATACCTTCCTTGATACTCCACACACCCCCCAGCTTACCCTTTTTCATGGCCTCATGAAAACATTGTAGTTCACATGCAGAGCGGTGAGGGAGTAGGTTGGAGATGGAATCTCGTGTGGGGGCCTACACCCATGATGCGAAACTAGATGATCAAAGAAATGGCTTGTCTGGCCCTCGGGCATCTCATACAGGGCTTGGTATCCGGGTGAAGCATGCCAAATCATTGGACTTCGGAACCTATATCCTAACCAGGATGGCCCTGCCCTCAAAACAAGTTCACCATAGAGGGGGAATCGGTTAGCAGCAAGCTTAAAATTTTCATACTTAAATGGCTCTCTAAGCTGAATGTTCGGATTAGATACTCGATATCGAAATTTAGCTGCTTCAATGGCATGTTCTTTAATAGAAGAAAAGAATTCAATCCCTTGCCGAATGATTGCTTCATGCATGGGTCCTAATGCTTCAATCACTACTGGAGCCCTCATGAGATTTCTATGACTTCTCCATAACTGTTCTGGGTCTCTAGGCTCAGCTCTTACCCATAGATCTAATCCATTTTCTTGCCTCTGAAATGCATTGTAGGCTTTAAGCCATTTAATTTGATTGACTGCAAATGAAATAAATGCTTGTAATTGAATATCCCCAACAAAAGGGCCAGGGTTCAGCTGGGTCTCTTGTTCTAGTACAAGGTTATGTAGGTAAAATTCACACAATAACCTTTGCACTTTTACCCCATAATGCTTACAGCAATTTATAAAATCATTTATAGTGTTAATTTCTATGGGAGCACCTGCCTTAACAGCCTTAATTTTCAATTGTAAGTACCTTTCCATTAGAAACAGGGCATAGTTTTTGGCAAGGGCTCTACATGCTAGGACATTGTTGTATAGAGCACACAAGGTATCCATTTGTTTAATAACTACATCTAGTCTATGTGTTACCTTGGCAACTTTCTCTTGTTCCTTTCACCATCCTTCGAAGGCTTGGCTTTCAGACAGGTTGACGTTCCTTAACTGCTGCTGTAATTCCTCATATTTTTCACGGGGGACCGTTTGCTCCCTGAGCTTTTCTGCTTCTTGCTGGGCCTGCTTCAAATGATGGTGAAGGGTTCTTGTTTTTGGGTCCTTTTTCAATGCATCCGTGGAGGCTGGGAGCTTTACTTGGACTTTCTTATTGCGCTTCTTTGAATTCATAGCCCTTATTACTCCCGAAGGTGGTGCCTCCGTCTGAACCATCTTATCATCTTTTTCAATTTTAACGCGAACTCCAGCCCACTGCTATTCCTTTTCAAATGGAACAGCAATTTGTTCTTCTGTTTCAATTGGAACAGCAGTTTGTCTTTCTGCTTCATTAGGAACAACAATTTGGCTTCCGTCAGGGTTTTGAGTAGTGGGATGGCTTCTGGTCCTCCGGCTCCTGTTCTTACGGGGTCTTATTGGTGTGGCCGAACCTTTTCTTCTTGAGGTCCCTTTCACCCTTTGCCTTGCTTTTAGAAGCCTAATTTGCTGGCGAAGCCTGACTATTACGTTTAACAATGATCGCTTTTCCTTTTGTAATTCCCTTATTTCCATCAACTTCTCAAAAAGAACAACAGACTGTTTGTTGTGGGTTGGACTGTGGCTAATTTCCTGATTTTCTTCTTGAGGTGGCTGTTCCGGGGTAAGAACCTTGCTTGGCTCTATTGTTTCTTGGGCTAATTCCTCTTCTGCCCTTATTTCCTCCGGAATTTCCTGTGGTTCCTTTTGACTAGGAACGGGTTGTTCCTGCTCGACATTTTCTGTTACCTTCTCATCATGAACGAGAAAATTTTCTACTTCTGCTTCTTCTGTATGCACTTCCTCGGGTGCGTCTTTCTCCTGGGTTTCTTCTACAACCTGGAGGATGGACTCAGGGATTGGCCATATTCACCCATATTGGTCAAAATGTTGGCCAATTCATCTTCCCCTAATGGGTCCTTTACTGGGCTTCCTCCTTGTTGTTCCATTCTTTCCTCCTGCTCGGGTTGCTCAACTTCTTTTTTCTTGTCTCCTTCTTCTTCAATCTGCTCATCCTGTTCTTCTTCTCCTCCTGCAGATTGCTCTGCCTCCTCCTCTTCTTCTCCCGTTTCTGCCTCTGCAGACTGCTCTTCTCCTTCGACGTTTTCTTCTTCCATTTTTGTTTCTGCAAACTGTTCTTCCCCTTCGACGTCTTCTTCTTCTATCTCTGCCTCTGTAGACTGCTCTGTTTCCTCACTGTTTTCTTCCTCTGTCTCTGTCCCTACAGACTGTTCTACATCCTCATTGCTTTCTTCCTCTGTTTATGTTTCCGCAGACTGCTCATCTATGATCTCTATTGCTTGGCTCGTGCGAGCCCGACGTTTCTTCAGCTTTGCTTGTAACCCTGCGAGCCTCGCCGACTTTCTAAGTTTTTCTGGTTGTTCAGATGTACCAGCGTCATGCTTCCACTTTTCAGGTCGTTTTTCAGGTTGCTTTTCAGCTTGCACTTCTGTGCAAGCGTCCTGCTTTCGTTTCTCTGAACGTCGAGGTGTGCTATCAATTCGTTTTCGTTTTGTCAGCTGTCCAGATGTGGCCGTCCATTTATTGATAATATCAATTAGTTCTTCCCAGCTGCTCTCCTGCTGGGTGAGATTATGATTCACTATCAAGCAAATTAATCCGTGGTGGCTAACCACAGATTCTACGTGTTGTGCCTTTTTCATACTTCATGCGACATCATGTAATAGCGAGTTTAGAAATGCAGGTAAATTCACAGAACATTTTTGTTTTAATATAGCTAGGAGTTTCAGATGTCGTGGTCTTACCACGTCTTTTCTGCCCTCAAAAGTAATGTAGCTCTGGATAATTTTCGCCAATTCCGCCCATGGTTCTCCTAGCGTTGCTGGTAGCACCTGCTTTCCTCGGACTGTCAAACTCTGGCCCTTGTCCTAAAAGATTTCCACAATCTTCTGCAGCCTTTCCTTCTTTATTGTCCATATTGGTCAAATGGCCAATAATCCTGTGACTCTTGCTATTATGTCATCAGTGACTGCTATTCGCCTTCCTCTTATTGTGGAGTATTCTTCTTGTAGGTTCTGTAAAAATTCCTTCGCTATAGTTTCATTAGACTCCTTCAGGCGGTTGAGATAGGTCAACCATCCTGCTCTCTTCAGGATTCTTCGGGCTGCAGCCGAAACAGTTAATGTTTGTGGTTCTTGGCGGACTGACCTTCCTCCCATAGCTTCACTTGCAAATTCTCAAAGGAACAGCAGCTCTTCGTTGAAACGCAAAGAAGCTGGTGGCGTATTTCTCGTTCAGATTCGAATGCAACGGCGTATGCAATGGAAATAGCTTCGAACAGCAATTCATGCACAAGAAAAACAAAAATGGAAAATGATCATACCGTTGAGCCGTGTTGTGCTCGATGACAAAATCTTCTCAAATAACGGACTGACACGTGCTTTGGGGAATGATGAGGTTACCTCCCCACCCGCAATGTGATAGGTTTTCCTAGTCGTCAAATAAAGGAACAACGTCTGCTCTGCCGCAAGACCTTTATGGAACAACTTATGAAAATATGCCATGTCCACAAAAACAGCCTATTACTAAAATCGAGGTAGAAAGTTAGATTGCTTTTAATACGTAAGCGACTGCGGTGAGTTGATGGAAGTTCGGGGATAAGACATTTTCCATAATTAGCGAGTCTCATGCGGTCACTGTCACTAGCTCCGTAATGATTGGCGATAATAGATAGTCATGCGCTATATGGTTGGGTAATTAAAATAATTATCACGCTATAAGAAACAAGAGGATATAGTCTCCTTACCCATTGGTGTAAAAGTTACGACTTCAATGCCATTAACAGAGCTCTGCTGCCGACAGGTGTCCATAACCTTGGCAGAGTTGTTTATTTCACCCCGGGAACCATAGTCCTTTGTGTATGCTAGGAAGTGTTATATAATGTCAAACTGTAGGCCACTATGCAAGCTTGGTAACCAGTTAGTCATAATTCCATTCACGAGGAAGGAGCGAATAGTGGGCAGGTCGGCTCGTGGTGAGACCTCCTGTTCTAAGGGTTATTTATTTTGATATACCTTTTGGACCATTTCCCAGGTGTGGTGGCCCTAGTGGGAATTCCACTTCGTTTCCTTCCTAATGATCATGGTAGGCCAGCTCGTAATGAGACTCCCTATCCTGCAATTTGACAATTTTTTTTTTTAAACTGCTTTGCTTGCTTCTTTTTTCTTGCTTTTAATAGAGAGCCTTTCCTGTTTATACACAAAGGGTGGTTCAACACTCCTTAAGAGTAGGAATGGTGGAAGAAATCTTAATATCCCAATAAGAAGGTATAGACCCTTTGATCTTATTGCGGAATGATAATCAAAGTGGGTAAAAAGGGATCAGCATGATAGAGATAACCAATCAGAACAGAGTTAGTAAAACAATGGCAACAAAATGTGATAAATAAGCATATCTTTTCCCTGCGTCCTTTGGCCAATTCAGGGCAGTTACTTATAAAGATAGCGATTTATGATTTACTGATTTCCGTATACTGTGTTTTTGTTTGCATCACATAAGTGGATAGTTGTATTCCAAAAGACTCGAAAGAACATTAGTACTAATCATCCTTAAGAAGGAACAAGTTGTTCTAAATCATATGAGTAGTGCTTCTTTCAAGGAAGGGCACAACAACAGTTGTTTGCTTTGAGAAATCAACAGTGGAAATCAACGGTGTTGTTCCCCTTTTTTTGAAAAGGAACAACGAAATCAAACAAGTGTCGTTCCTGTGGAAAAAGATCGACAGAAATCAAAGAGTGCTTGTTCCTTTCTGAGACAGCAAAAACACACAAGTGCTGAAAAAGGAACAGCAAAAATGCTCAAGTACTGTTCCTTTTGGAAAAGGAACAGCAAAAATCAAAAGTGTTGTTCCTTTTGGAAAAGGAACAGAAAAAATCACAAGTGTTGTTCCCTTTGGAAAAGGAACAGCAAAAATCACAAGTGTTGTTCCTTTTGGAAAAGGAACAGCAAAAATCACAAGTGTTGTTCCTTTTGGAAAAGGAACAACAAAAATCACAAGTGTTGTTCCTTTTGGAAAAGGAACAACAAAAATCAAAAGTATTGTTTCTTTTGAAAAAGGAACAACAAAAATCATAAAGTGTTGTTCATTTTGGAAAAGGAACAGTAAAAATCACAAGTGCTCTTCCTTTTGGAAAAGGAACAACAAAATCAAAACATGTTGTAAAAAAAAATATGTACAAAAATAATTCAAGCAGTTATATACAAATTGTAAAGAAAAGTAAACTTCTTAGTGAGTTACAGGTGGAGGAGACTTGTTTTCCTCCTGTAAGATCTCCATATATGAATCCTGGCGTAGTTGTTGGCAGAAGGACTCCCGAGTAAGTGGTTTGCGATAGAGACAGACTCGATGGTCGTTTGCCTTAAAGGTATACCCAGAACCATCAATAGTACTCAATGTAAAGGTACCATTGTCATGTACTTTCTGAATTTCATATGGTCCCAGCCAACGAGTCTGGAGTTTCCCGGGGAAGTCCTAAAATCTAGAGTCATATAAAAGAGCCCAGTCTCCTTCATGGAAGACTCTTTTTTTGATGAGAGCATCATGCCATTTAGCTCTCTACTGTTGTATCAGGGTAGTGTGTTGCAGTGCAGAGAGCCTAATTTCATCCAGCTCATTAATCTATTGCAATCGATTAGTTTGTGCCTCGGTTAATTCTAACCCAACTTCTTGTGTTGTTTGTAATGTCTAGATTTCAAATTCTATAGGAAAGATAGGTTGCTTTCCGAACATTAGCTGGTAAGGTGAGTGGCCAGTGGTGCTTCTCCATGTTGTTCTATAAGCCCACAGTGCTTCTCGTAGTCTGGCAGCCCAATCGCGTCTATGTGATGCAACTGTTTTTGTTAGAATCATTTCTATTATCTTGTTGTTGTTTTCTACCTGCCCATTTTCCTGTGGGTGATATGGGGTGGTCATTTTTTGCTGAACATGATAAGTGTTGAGTGCTACCGCTATTCTGTTCCCAGCAAACTGTGGCCCTCCATCTGTGATTATCTCTCTAGGGAGGCCATAGCGCACAAATAGATGGAGCAGGAACTGTATAATAGATTCTTTTGTAGCTCTGGGCAAGGCTTCTGCTTCAACCCACTTGGTGACATATTCTTTTGCCACTAGAATGTATGTTTTCTGCTTTGATGGTGGGTTGATTGGCCCCATGAAATCAAGGGCCCATCGCTCAAATGGTTCGATGAATAACTGTGGTTTCAAATGCATCTCATCTGAGTGACTAGGGTGTCCCACTCTCTGGCAACTATCACATGCTTGGACAAATTTCTTTGCATCATTAAAAATTGTGGGCCAATAATACCCTGTATGTAATACTTTATGTGCAGTCCTGCGATCAGCAAAATTTCCACCACATGGTTGGTCATGGCATGCTTTCAATATATCAAAAATTTCATCTTGTCGAACGCATCTCCTGATTTTCATGTCTGCCCCTGTGTGAAACAAATAGCCCCCAATCCAGGAAAATTTGGTACTTCGCTGGACAATTTGTTTCCACACATTGGGGGTTAGATCCTTTGGTAACTTCCCTACTGCTAGGTAATTGGCGACATCAGCATACCAGGGTGTTTGAATAGTAACAGCAAAGAGATGCTCATCGGGAAACTGATCTTCAACTACTGTTGCATCAACTGGCTTTGGCATTCTTGAGAGGAAATCAGCTACCGAGTTTTCTTTCTCGGGTCGATCCTTGATTGTAATGTCAAACTCCTGCAATAAAATCAGCCATCTGGTTATTCTTCCATTTGTGACAGGCTTATTTGCTAAATATTTTATAGCAAAATGATCTGTGTACAAGATAACGGGATATCCAGTGATGTAATGTCTGAATTTATTGATAGCATGTATAACATCTAGAAATTCCTTTTCAATGACAGTATAATTTAATTCAGTAGGGAATAGATTTTTGCTAATGTAATAAATTTCATATGGTTTTCTATCCTCCTCTTGGCCAAGGACTGCTCCAATGGCTGTATCTGAGGCATCAGATGATATCTGGAATGGCAAATCCCAATTTGGTCCCCGAAGGACTGGGACTGTAGATACGAGCTTTTTCAGGTCATTGAAAGCACGTTCACATTTTTCTATCCAAAGGAAATCAATATTACGAGTTAGTGCATACAATGGTGCAGCAATACGTGAATAATGTTCTATAAATCTTCTGTAAAACTAGAGAATCCAAGAAAGCTACGTACCTCTCTTTGAGTAGTAGGAGTAGGAATAAACAAAAGTATTTGGATTTTGGCTAGGTCTACCTGAATGTCGGCTGCTGAAATATAGTGTCCTAAAATAAGTCCTTCTGTTATCATCATGTAGCATTTTTCATGGCTTAGACAAAGCCTGGTACCTATGCAGCGTTGTAGGACTTTTTCTACTGTTTCCAATGCTGGATCAAACTCCTCTCCGTATGGAGTAAAGTCATCCATATATACTTCTAGTCCTTCATTTATTAGATCTGCAGAAATGCTAAGGATGGCCCTTTGGAATGTGGCAGGGGCATTACATAAACCAAAAGGTAAAACTCGGTAGGCGAATGTTCCCCAAGGACAAGTAAAAGTAGTTTTGTCCTGATCTTCAGGGGCAATCTATATTTGGTTATACCCACTGAAGCCGTCGAGAAAAGAAAAGAATTTATTCCCTGCCAAAGTGTCCAATACTTGATCGATGAATGGGAGAGGAAAGTGATCTTTCTGCGTTGCCTTATTTAGTTCTCTGTAGTCCACGCAGATTCTCCACTTCCCATTCTTTTTCGGTACCACCACAAGCGGGGAGACCCATTTACTATCAGAGATAGGGTAGATGAAGTTAACATCTAAAAGTTTTTGGAGCTCAGTTTTTACTACTTCTTTTAGATGAGGATTTAGTCTTCTTTGAGGCTGTCTAACAGATTTTGCATCATTTTCTATGTGGATGTGGTGTGTACACAATTGAGGATCAATTCCTTTCATAGCAGGGTAATCCCATGCAAATGCGTCTTTATATTTTGTTAAAATATGGATGAGTTTTGTTTCATTTTGCGGTGTAAGGTCGGCATTAATGTTTAAGGTCTTCCCAGGTTCGATTTCCACAATTTTACTATGTGCAACTAAAGTGACAGGGATTGTGTGGTCATGCACATCTTTCAGAGGTTCCTCCTCTACTTCATTATCAAATGCTGCTTTTATCATATGACACTGGGTACGAGATGTGAGTTCAGCTTGACTAATAAAGTTGCTGATGGCATCATCTTTTGTTTGATCTTTGAACTCTAGCACTTCTTGTATAGTTAATGGAGATCTAATGTTGTCAGTAAGATATGATACAGGGTGCCTATTAGTTTTAACTATTGTGATGCTTGGCTGCGCTGGGGGATATAGTACTAAATTCTTGATATCCGCCCCCTTAGTTATGATCATGTTCGATTTCCGACAGCCGATATAGGCATCAGCAGTAGTGAGCCAAGGTATTCCTAACATCAATGGATGTCCATCCAGTTGGGTTTTAGGGTTTATTATCAGAAAATCAGTTGGGTATTCCCAGGAATCAACCGAGACCATGACATCATGCAGTATGCCTTACGACCTAACCACATATCGATCAACCAATTCTAGCAAAGTTGAAGTGGGTTCTGTGGATGTAATACCTAACTTTTGGTAAGTGGAAGTTGTCAATATATTGATTGCAGCTCCGAGATCAACTAAGGCATTAGTTAAAGTTTGGCCATAAATTTGAACAGTTGCTATTGGGTTTCCTGGGTCTTCATACTTAATAGGTGTTTCCTTTCCTAATAATAGGTCAGATAAAGTACCGACTACTTGAACTCTTGGATTATCTATTACATTCCTTCTTGGTCTTTTTATGCACAATTCCTTAATAGTTTTAGTGTATATCGGGATGTCTTGAATGGCCTGAAGGAATGGAATTTTTATGTACAAATTTTGTAATTCTCCCAAAATATCGAAATTAGGTTGTTTTATAGGTCGAGGTATGACTAAGCGTTCTGGGAACAGGGGAGAGGATGTAGTTGCTTGATTCTGAGTTTGTTGTCCATTTACATCCTCTTCTTATGACAGATGTTCTCTAGGTCACTGATCTTCAATCTGAACTATTTTATTTCCCTCTGTTTGAATAATACGCCCAGATCTTAGCTGCAGATCATTGCACTCCCTCAGATCGGGTCCTTCTTCTGATGTTTCTAAAATTTGGAGTGCTTGGACCAGTCCGTTATTTGGATTGGGATTGGGTTGGGCTAGGAGTTGGGGTCTCAGATTAGATTGGGGGTTTTGCTGTAAAGCTGGCAGTGTAGGTTGAGGGAAAGGAATATTTCCTACTGGCTGCTGTGTTGGTCTCTGCCAGTTAGTCTGCCAGACTGAATCGTGAAGTGGGGGGAGTCCATTGTGGTGGGTATGGGTTGTTTTTCCAGTATGGTGGGGGATAAGGAGGATTCAACCAACCAGATTGGCTTGTCTGATTTAGCCACGGGTTTGCAGAAGGGTACGACTGTGATGACCAGTTTGGAAATGGGGGTTGAAACTGACTTTGCCATGTATTATACTGTTGAGTATTGTACTGCGGATACTCAAAAGAGGAGGCTGGATCTGAAAACATACCAGTTTGTCGCGGCTGCCACTGACAATGCTGGTTGAGTAGATATACTGCCTCTGGTTCTTCTTCTGCTTCCTTATATACCGCTTTCAGTCTAGGTAATGAGGGACAACTTTCTGTAGAGTGTTCCCTTGTACAAATGGTGCATGTCTGAACTGTATCTAGTGGGCACTCCTTATGGCTATGCTTCTTCCTGCACCTAAGGCAGAAGATTGCCAAATTATGTTCTGCCTCCATTTGTTTCTGCTTAGCCTGCAAAATGTCCAATTTTGTAGTCAACGTTCCTAGTATATCAGTTTTAAAATTTTCAAATAAATTTCCAATTTCCACGCGTGTTACTCCTTCTGATGAAATTTTGTTTTCTCATGAAAATCGATCATGTTCTGCTGGTTTGATTCAGGTACTGCCTCTCGAACTCCTGATACATAGATCAATTATATCAGCAAAAATTTCCTGATAAATATTCCCTTTCCCCATAATGTTCAATGTTTCAATCCATTGTTCTTTCATGCCCCTTATTAATGATGTTTTCAACACGTTATGAGGCAAAGGCAACGATGCATAAGGGGATCTTTGCAGATTATACTGGAAACGTTCCACATATTCCTCTAATGTTTCATTTGGTCTAGCTATCATCTGAAATACTTCATCTTTTAGTTCTCTAGACCTATAGTAGTCTTGATATTTCTTTAAAAAAGACTCTTTCATTTGTTCCCAGTTCTTTATAAATCCACCACCTAATCCCATAAACCATCTTAAAGCTGCCCCTTTCATAGTGGAGGGGAACAATTTTAGTTTTTGGGGTTCAGTGGTGTAATCATATCCCCTGCATAGTACATCAAATTTGAATAAGAATGCGTCGGGGTCCTCTGATGTAAGTCCGTGAAATGTAAGAATGTGTTGAAGGGGGATTGCTTTCATAGGAGCATTTGCTGCGGAATCCACTATGCAGTATTGTAATGTAGAGGTTTGAGTGTTTGGCGGATTTTGAGCCATTGGGTCAAATATATGCCAATAACCTTCTGGAATATCTAAGAGGGTATTCCTAGGTTGAGGATGAATGTTTTCAACAGGAACAATTTTAATAGCACTTCCTCTATCTAGAATTTCTGTCTGAGGAAATAGGGTGTCTTCAATAATAATTTTTACCGCGCTTCCCTTGTCTGGGCTATTCAATGGCTAAGTTATCCTAGGAGGAGATCTTGGCTCCCCTGTTTCCCCTGTTTCCCCTTCTCCTTCACAAAGATTATTGAGATTCCCTTCTTGCAGTCATTCGGGAATAGAATTTTCAATTTCTTGAAAGTCCTGTTCATCAGTCTGACTATGCACCTCAGCAAAGGCTTCAGATGGTGAGCCTGGGGCCTGAAGGGAACTAGTAGGCTGCTTGGAAGTAACTTTCTTGGGTCCTACTGAAGGCTGAGATTCGGCTTTCTTATAGATTTCATCTATGAATGTTGATCGACTAAGGGTCACTGGTCCCTTAGCTTCTGGTCCTCCACCTCCTGTTCTTAGGAGGTCTTATTGGTGTGGCCGAACCTTTTCTTCTTGAGGTCCCTTTCACCTTTTTCCTTACTTTTAGAAGCCTAATCTGCTGGTGAAGCTTGACTATTACGTTTAATAATGTTTGCTTTTCCTTTTGTAATTCCCTTATTTCCATCAACTTCTCAGAAAGAACAGCAGACTGTTTGTTGTGGGTTGGACTATGGCTAATTTCCTGATTTTCTTCTTGAGGTGGTTATTACGGGGTAAGAACCTTGCTTGGCTCTGTTGTTTCTTGGGCTAATTCCTCTTCTGCCCTTATTTCCTCCGGACTTTCCTCTGGTGCCTTTTGACTAGGAACGGGTTGTTCCTGCTCGACATTTTCTGTTACCTTCTCATCATGAACGGGCAAATTTTCTACTTCTGCTTCTTCTGTATGCACTTCCTCGGGTGCATCTTTCTCCTGGGTTTCTTCTACGGCCTGGAGGATGGACTCAGGGATTGGCCATATTCACCCATATTGGCCAAAATGTTGGCCAATTCATCTTCCCCTAACGGGTCCTGTACTGGGCTTCCTCCCTACTGTTCCATTCTTTCCTCCTGCTCGGACTGCTCAACTTCTTTTTTCTCGTCTCCTTCTTCTTCAATCTGCTCATCCTGTTCTTCTTCTCCTCCTGCAGATTGCTCTGCCTCCTCCTCTTCTTCTCCTGTTTTTGCCTCTGCTCTTCTCCTTCGACATCTTCTTCTTCCATTTCTGTTTCTGCAGACTGTTCTTCCCCTTCGATGTCTTCTTCTTCTGTCTCTACCTCTGCAGACTGCTCTGTTTCCTCACTGTTTTCTTCCTCTGTCTCTGTCCCTGCAGACTGTTCTACATCCTCGTTGCTTTCTTCCTCTGTTCTGTTTCCGCAGACTGCTCATTTATGATCTCTATTGCTTGGCTCGTGCGAGCCCAGGGTTTCTTCAGCTCTGCTTGTAACCCTGCAAGCCTCACTGACTTTCTACGTTTTTCTGGTTGTTCAGATGTACCAACGTCATGCTTCCGCTTGTTAGGTCGTTTTTCAGGTTGCTTTTCAGCTTGTTTTTCAGCTTGCACTTCTGTGCAAGCGTCCTGCTTTCGTTTCTTTGAATGTCGGGGTGTGCTATCAAATCATTTTCATTTTTTTGGGTGTCCAGATGTGGCTGTCCCTTTATTGATAATATAAATTAGTTCTTCCCAGCTGCTCTGCTGCTGGGTGAGACTATGATTCACTATCAAGCAAATTAATCTGTGGTGGCTAACCACAGATTCTACGTGTTGTGCCTTTTTCATACTTCGTGCCACATCATGCAATAGCAAATTTAGAAATGCAGGTAAATTCACAGAACATTTTTGTTTTAAGACAGCTAGGAGTTTCATATGTCGTGGTCTTACCACGTCTTTTCTACCCTCGCAAGTAATGTAGCTCTGGATAATTTTCGCCAATTCCGTCCATGGTTCTCCTAGTGCTGCTGGTAGCACCCGCTTTCCTCAGACTGTCAAACTCTGGCCCTCGTCCTGAAAGATTTCCACAATCTTCTACAGTCTTTCCTTCTTTATTGTCCATACTGGTCCCGTGGCTGGTAGTCCTGTGACTCTTGCTATTATGTCATCAGTGATTGCTATTCGCCTTCCTCTTACCGTGGAGTATTCTTCCTATAGGTTCTATAAAAATTCCTTCGCTACAGTTTCATTAGACTCCTTCAGGCGGTTGAGATAGGTCAACCATCCTGCTCTCTTTAGGATTCTTCGGGCTGTAGCCGAAACAGTTAATGTTTGTGGTTCTCGGCGGACTGACCTTCCTCCCATAGCTTCACTTGCAAATTCTCAAAGGAACAGCAGCTGTTCGTTGAAACGCAGAGAAGCTGGTGGCATATTTCTCGTTCAAATTCAAATGCAACGGGTATGTAATGGAAACAGCTTCGAATAGAAATTCACACAGAAGAAAACAAAAATGGCAAATGATCATACCGTTGAGCCATGCTGTGCTCGAGTACAAAATCTTCTCAAATAACGGACTGACACGTGCTCTGGGGAATGATGAGGTTACCTCCCCCCCTGTAATGTGATAGGCTGTCCCAACCGTCAAATAAAGGAGCAGCGTCTGCTCTGCCGCAAAGCCTTTATGGAACAACTTATGAAAATATGCCATGTCTGCAAAAACAACCTATTACTGAAATCGAGGTAGAAAGTTAGATCGCTTTTAATACGTAAGCGACTGCAGTGAGTTGATGGAAGTTCGGGGATAAGACATTTGCCATAATTAGTGAGTCTCATGCGGTCACTGTCACTAGCTCTGTAATGATTGGTGATAATAGATAGTCATGCGTTATATGGTTGGGTAATTAAATTAATTATCACGTTATAAGAAACAAGAGGATATAGTCTCCTTACCCATTGGTGTAAAAGGTACGACTTCAATGCCATTAATAGAGCTTTGCTACCGACAGGTGTCCATAACCTCGACAAAGTTGTTTATTTCACCCCAAAAACCATAGTCCTTTGTGTATGCCAAGAAGTGTTATATAATGTCAAATTGTAGGCCACTATGCAGGCTTGGTAACCAGTTAGTCATAATGCTATTCACAAGGAAGGAGCGAATAGTGGGCAAGCCGGCTCGTGGTGAGACCTCCTGTTCTAAGGGTTATTTATTTTGATATATCTATTAGACCATTTCCCAGGTGTGGTGGCCCTAGTGGGAATGCCACTTCGCTTCCTTCCTAATGATCATGGTAGGCCAGCTCGTAATGAGACTCCCTATCCTGCAATTGGACAAAAAAAAAAATCTTTTAAACTGCTTTGCTTGCTTCTTTTTTCTTGCTTTTAATAGAGAGTCTTTCCTATTTATACACAAAGGGTGGTTCAACACTCCTTAAGAGTAGGAATGGTGGAAGAAGTCTTAATATCCCAATAGGAAGGTATAGACCCTTTGATCTTATTACCGAATGATAATCAAAGTGGGTCAAAAGGGATCAGCATGATAGAGATAACCAATCAGAACAGAGTTAGTAAAACAATGGCAACAAAAGGTGATAAATAAGCATATCTTTTCCCTGCGTCCTTTCGCCAATTCAGGGTAGTTACTTATAAAGATAGCGATTTATGATTTACTGATTTCTATATACTGTGTTTTTGTTTGCATCACATAAGTGGATAGTTGTATTCCAAAAGACTCGAAAGAACATTAGTACTAAGAATCCTTAAGAAGGAACAAGTTGTTCTAAATCGTATGAGTAGTGCTTCTTTCAAGGAAGGGCACAACAACAGCTGTTTGCTTTGAGAAAGCAACAGTGGAAATCAATGGTGTTGTTCCTCTTTTTTTGAAAAGGAACAAAGAAATCAAACAAGTGTCGTTCCTTTGGAAAAAAATCGGTAGAAATCAAAGAGTGCTTATTCCTTTCGGAGACAGCAAAAACACACAAGTGCTGAAAAAGGAACAACAAAAATACTCAAATGTTGTTCCTTTTGGAAAAGGATTAGCAAAAATCAAAAGTGTTGTTCCTTTTGGAAAAGGAACAGCAAAAATCACAAGTTCTGTTCCTTTTGGAAAAGGAACAGCAAAAACCAAAAGTGTTGTTCCTTTTGGAAAAGGAACAGCAAAAATCAAGAGTGTTGTTCCTTTTGGAAAAGGAACAACAAAAATCACAAGTGTTGTTCCTTTTGGAAAAGGAACAACAAAAATCAAAAGTGTTGTTCCTTTTGGAAAAGGAACAACAAAAATCAAAAGTGTTGTTCCTTTTAGAAAAGGAACAACAAAAATCACAAGTGTTGTTCCTTTTGTAAAAGGAACAGCAAAAATCACAAGTGTTGTTCCTTTTGGAAAAGGAACAGCAAAAATCAAAAGTGTTGTTTCTTTTGGAAAAGGAACAACAAAAATCACAAAGTGTTGTTCTTTTTGGAAAAAGAACAGCAAAAATCACAAGTGTTGTTCCTTTTGGAAAAGGAACAGCAAAATCAAAACATGTTGTAAAAAAAAATATGTACAAAAATAATTCAAGCACTTATATACAGATTGTAAAGAAAAGTAAACTTCTTAGTGAGTTACAGGTGGAGGAGACTTGTCTTCATCCTGTAAGATCTCTATATCTGAATCCTGGTGTAGTTGTTGGCAGAAGGACTCCCGAGTAAGCGGTTTGCGATAGAAACAGACGCGATGGTCGTTTGCCTTAAAGGTATACCCAGAACCATCAATAGTACTCAGTGTAAGGGTAGCATTGTCATGTACTTTCTGAATTTCATATGGTCCCAGCCAACGAGTCTATAGTTTCCCGAGGAAGTCCTAAAATCTAGAGTCATATAAAAGAGCTCAGTCTCCTTCATGGAAGACTCTGTTTTTGATGAGAGCATCATGCCATTTAGCTCTCTGCTATTGTATCAGGGTAGTGTGTTGCAGTGCAGAGAGCCTAATTTCATCCAGCTCATTAATTTGTTGCAATCGATTAGTTTGTGCCTCGGTTAAGTCTAACCCAACTTCATGTGCTATTTGTAATGTCTGGATTTCAAATTATATAGGAAAGATAGGTTGCTTTCCAAACATTAGCTGGTAAGTTGAGTGGCCAGTGGTGCTTCTCCATGTTGTTCTATAAGCCCATAGTGCTTCTGGTAGTCTGGCAACCCAATCGCATCTATGTGATGCAACTGTTTTTGTTAGAATCATTTCTATTATCTTGTTGCTACTTTCTACTTGCCCATTTGCTTGTGGGTGATATGGGGTAGTCATTTTATGTTGAACATGATAATTATTGAGTTTTGCCGCTATTCTGTTCCCAGCAAACTGTGGCCCTCCATCTGTGATTATCTCTTTAGGGAGGCCATAGCGTACAAATAGATAGAGCAGGAACTGTATAACATATTCTTCTATAGCTCTGCACAAGGCTTCTGCTTCAACCCACTTGGTGACATATTCTGTTGCCACTAGAATGTATGTTTTCTAGTTTGATGGTGGGTTGATTGGCCCCATGAACTCAAGGGCCCATCGCTCAAATGGTTCGATGACTAACTGTGGTTTCAAAGGCATCTCATCTGAGTGACTAGGGCGTCCCGCTCTCTGGCAACTATCACATGCTTGGACAAATTTCTTTGCATCTTTAAAAATTGTGGGCCAATAATACCCTGTATGTAATACTTTATGTGCAGTCCTGCGATCAGCAAAATGTCCACCACATGGTTGGTCATGGCATGCTTTCAATATGTCAAAAATTTCATCTTGTCGAACGCATCTCCTGATTTGCATGTATGCCCCTATGTGAAACAAATAGCCCCCAATCCAGGAAATCTGGTACTTCGCTGGACAATCTGTTTCCGCTCATTGGGGGTTAGATGCTTTGGTAACTTCCCTACTGCTAGGTAATTGGCGACATCAGCATACCAGGGTGTTTGAACAGCAACAGCAAAGAGATGCTCATCGGGAAACTGATCTTCAATTGCTGCTGCATCGACTGGCTTTGGCATTCTTGAGAGGAAATCAGCTACCGGGTTTTCTTTCCCAGGTCGATCCTTGATTGTAATGTCAAACTCCTGCAATAAAATCAGCCATCTGGTTATTCTGCCATTTGTGACAGGCTTATTTGCTAAATATTTTGTAGCAGAATGATCTGTGTACAAGATAACGAGATATCCAGTGATGTAATGTCTGAATTTATTGATAGCATGTATAACAGCTAGAAATTCCTTTTCAGTGACACTATAAGTTAATTCAGCAAGGGATAGATTTTTGCTAATGTAATAAATTGCATATGGTTTTCTATCCTCCTCCTGGCCAAGGACTGCTCCAATGGCTGTATCTGAGGCATCAGATGATATTTGGAATGGCAAATCCCAATTTGGTCCTCGAAGGACTGGGGCTGTAGATACGAGCTTTTTCAGGTCATTGAAAGCATGTTCACATTTTTCTGTCCAAAGGAAATCAATATTACCAGTTAGTGCATACAATGGTGCAACAATACGTGAATAATGTTCTATAAATCTTCTGTAATAACCAGAGAATCCAAGAAAGCTATGTACCTCTGTTTGAGTAGTAGGAGTAGGAATAAGAAAAAGTATTTGGATTTTGGTTGGGTCAACCTGAATTCCGGCTGCTGAAATATAGTGTCCTAAAATATGTCCTTCTGTCATCATCATGTATCATTTTTCATGGCTTAGAAAAAGCCTGGTAGATATGCAGCGTTGTAGGACTTTTTCTACTGTTTCCAATGCTGGATCAAACTCCTCTCCATATGGAGTAAAGTCATCCATATATACTTCCAGTCCTTCATTCATTACATCTCCAAAAATGCTAAGGATGGCCCTTTGGAATGTGGTAGAGGCATTACATAAACCAAAAGGTAAAACTCGGTAGTCGAATGTTCCCCAAGGACAAGTAAAAGTAGTTTTGTCTTGATCTTCAAGGGCAATATGTATTTGGTTATACCCACTGAAGCCGTCGAGAAAAGAAACGAATTTCTTCCCTGCCAAAGTGTCCAATACTTGATCGATGAATGGGAGAGGAAAGTGATCTTTCTGCGTTGCCTTATTTAGTTCTATGTAGTCCATGCAGATTCTCCACTTCCCATTCTTTTTCGGTACCACCACAAGCGGGGAGACCCATTTACTATCAGAGGTAGGGTAGATGAAGTTAACATCTAAAAGTTTTTGGAGCTCAGCTTTTACTACTTCTTTTAGATGAGGATTTAGTCTTCTCTGAGGCTGTCTAACAGGTTTTGCATCATTTTCTTTGTGGATGTGGTGTGTACACAGTTGAGGATCAATTCCTTTCATATCAGGGTAATCCCATGCAAATGCGTCTTTATATTTTGTTAAAATATGGATGAGTTTTGTTTTTTGTTCCGGTGTAAGGTCGGCGTTAATGTTTAAGGTCTTCCCAGGTTCGATTTCCACAATTTTACTATGTGCAACTGAAGTGACAGGGATTGTGTGGTCATGCACATCTTTCAGAGGTTCCTCCTCTACTTCATTATCAAATGCTGCTTTTATCATATGACACTAGGTACGAGATGTGTGTTCAGTTTGACTAATAAATTTGTTGATGGCATCATCTTCTGTTTGATCTTTGAACTCTAGCACTTCTTGTATAGTTAATGGAGATCTAATGTTGTCAGTAAGATATGATACAGGGTGCCTATTAGTTTTAACTATTGTGAT
>APFE031264930.1:2843-25644 GCA_000404065.3 Pinus taeda | reverse complement strand
ATGAAAGGGAGCTCCGCCCCCCTCCAACCCCCCGGTTAACTACGTGGGATATTCATGGAAAGAATATAACACAACCCAACAATCATGTCAAAGATTCGGCCAATAGAAATAATTCTGCAGTACTACCACCATTTTCTCGACCCCGAAATGTCCAACGGCCCAACTGTAGTGTGCTTCGAAAATCATCTTGGCATGCTCGCTTGAACGAACACAAAGGTGACCTAGGTGGCAGAACATGGCATCCTGGAGGTGAAAATCTAGAACATGCTGACCCTCCAAGAGTTCCATGATTGGTGATTGACTAAGACAATCTGCAGCATTATTGGTGCTACCCTTCTTATACTTGATATTCAAATGGAACTGTTACAGGTATGTGGACCACTTCTGATGGCGATCATTCTACAATTTCCCTTGGGTCTATATGAACTGCAAGGTTCGATAGTCATTGTGGATGACCGTTTCCTTCCCAAAATGTAATGCTTCCATTATCAGCAGGCCTGCAAAATGGAATACATCTCTTTGTCATAAGTGGGATACTTCTGGACTATGTCTAAAACTGTCTCACTATGATGTGCCATTGGATGCCCTTGTTGAGTAAGGACTGCCCCAATAGCATAGTGAAAGGCATCTGCCTCGACCTCAAATGGTTGTTGCAAGTCTGGTAATGTGAGCATGGGTGCCATGCAGAGGCGATATTTCAACTTTGTGAATTCCCTCTGTTGAGATTCAGACCAAAAGAATTTTTCTTTCGCTCCTCCCTTGGTGACTTGACTTAAGGGCCAAGTGATATGAGAAAATCCCAACACGAACCTATGGTAGAAGTTGGAAAGACCTAGAATGTTGCAGAGCTCTGTCAAAGTGGTTGGAGATGGCCAATCTTGAATGACTTGGATCTAGGATGTTTCCACATGAACCCCCTGTTCATCAATAATGTATCCTTGATACTGAACTTGGGTCATGCCAAAAGTGCATTTCTCCAAATTGGCACATAACTTGTGTTGCTGTAGTGTTTGGAGAACCTGTTAGATGTGGTGGAGGTGCTCTTCCCAACTCTAGCTGAAGATCAGGATGTCATCCAAGTATACCAATACAAATGAGTTGGTAAATGGCCGCAAGATGTCATCCATTAGCCTCATGAAGGTTGTAGGAGCATTCGTCAATCCAAAAGGCATCACCAACCATTCGAATAGGCCCTTCTTGGCTTTGAAGGAAATCTTCAACATATCGGAGGGTTTGGTTGGTACCTGGTGAGATCCTGACTTCAAATCGATCTTGTTGAAATATTTTTCCCCATTCAGTTGGCCCAAGAGGTAATCAATCTGTGGGATCGGGTACCTATTATGAACAATGATCTTGTTCAACGCTCGATAGTGAATACAGAGTCTCCAAGTCCCATCCTTCTTCTGTACCAACACGATCAGGCTCCCACAGGGTGATGAACTTGGATGGATGTGACCTTTCTGTAGTAGCTCGTGAATCTGCCTCTTGATTTCATCATTCTCCAGAACGGAGCGTCGATAGATTCGTCCATTGGGCAGCGATGCACCTGGGTTTAGATCGATGGAGTGCTTGACCTAATAGTGCAAAGAAACCCCTGTGGGGGAGGTGAAGATGTCCTCGTACTCCTCCACGACCTTGTCCATCTGTAGTTGTCGTGTGGAGGGGTCCTGTTTGGAGGTCATGGCCACTGGCTTCTTCTTTCCTTGAGGTCATATCATCAGGAAAACAAATTTCCTAGTTTTGGAAATGAGCTTACTGCATTGTTTTACGGTAACCAAAGAGATGGTAGTAGCCGGTGCTACCTCTGGTAGCCTGTACAACTTAGTTCCCAAAGTAACAATAACAGCATGGGGCCTTGATTCACACACAACATGTCGCTTCCACAAGTATGGTTGTCCTAGTAATACATCACAAACTTCAAAGAGAGCAATGTCACACAATACCTCATCCTTGAAGGGCTTGATGTTGCATGGAAGGAAACACTGCTAGCTCATGCGAAGATCTCATCCTTGGTGAAGCCACCCGATGGTGTACAGTTGGGGATGTGCTATGGTCGATAAGCCCAGCCACTTCATGAGCTATGCTGAAATGAGGTTCTTTTGACTCCCGCCATCGAGAATGAACTATAGCGTGGAGCCCTTTACCCATATCTCGGAGTGGAAGAGGCACTCCTCCTCCTCTGGATCTTTGGGTTCCTCCTTCTGGATCTTCGTGGTGGTAATGGTGGTGTTGGGATCTGTTCTCATAGAAACAAGAACTCGACATCTACGAAATCGATCAATAAAATCTGCTTCCCTTTTTCATTCCCCTTATCAGGTTCTAACTCAGAGTTGGATCATACATCTAATTCTAAAACCTTTAGCTTAACTACTAGTGACTGCTTGGCCTGAAACTCACTTGTGTTGTGAGTGGAGCTCTTATGGAACTCACACCACTTTCCCGTGTCCTTTTTCGGCTTCACGACATTATTCTTTGCTTGCAGCTTTGGCGGGTTGTCTTGGGTCACCCCGCCTTGGCTTTGTCCTTTGTTTTGTGGTTTAGGGGAACCTTTCCCTTGCTTTGGATTCACAGATCCAAAGTCTTTCTTCTTCTGTTTAAACTTTTGCTCAACCCTGACGGCATATTGGTATGCAATGCCGAGCGAGGAGATGTTCAGGAATTCTATTTCTTCCTAGATGTACTTGTGCAAGCATCCGCGGTATATGATTACCAAATCCTTCTTTGAATCCTTGCTACCTAACTTTATGCGAAGGGTATGGAAAATATTGGTGAACTTTGGCACATCTTGGTCCCTTCCCTGCCGCAGCGTGGTCCACTTTATGTAATGATCCTCATAACTTCTGACAGGGTAGTACTACTCATTGATGGCATCTTGGAATGAATTCCAAGTGGGTGCGGTAGAAAATAGTGAGCCTGTACTTTCATCCTTATGCTCGTAGTAGGTTTCCCACCAATTCTTTACAAGGGGGGCTTCTTTGAGAAGAGTGAAAATAATCTTTTCCCAACTGGAAAAATCATGAACAGAAAAATAAACATCTAGCAGATTCAACCATTTATTGATGGCATTTGCATCTATCTGACCCTTGAATATGGGGATTTCAAAATTAACATGTACCTTAAACGATGTGGTGTTTCCAGAGTAGCTATTGGAAGCCGATCGTCGCCCCTGGGTAGCCACTGAAAGTTCTGGACAAAGTTGTCCATCATCACATTCCCTTGTCGCTCAAGGGCTTCTTCGAGCAAGATTTTGATAGGATCTCCTACACCCTCATCTTTCTTTTCATCCGCCATGGGAGGTCGTCAGGATTTGCAAGGCTAGTCTTGCAAAGGTTTGACCTTTTCAAGCCCTAATTCTTTGTATCCCAACCTCATTGGGGACATGCCAATAAAAACAAAGAAAAAAGCAGACCACTCTAATACCACTTATCCGGATTTAAATATGAACACAAAAAATACAGAGATAACCATATACACAAAGATGTAGCAGAAATAATACTTCATTTCATTAATGTAAAATACTGAAATATGCTTACAAACAGAAATGGAAATAAACCAGCTAGGTGTTATTGGGAAATCTAGTGTCCACTCGGAGCTGCTAGTCCCACTAAGACTGGTAGCTATCTTAGAAACAAACAAACTAAAACTACTTTCGCTTTCCTTTATGAGAAGTAGATAAGGGGGCAACAAAAGACACCAACCTCAGTCTTGCACTTAGTTCCTTGCTTGGTTCCCCTCTCTTCTGACAGATCTTTGCTGCTCCTCCTTCCTCTACCCAGCTTCAAAGAGCACTTTTGGGATAAAAGCAGCATAATACTATCCAAGAACAAAGATCTACAGTCATAGACAATACAGGACCAGATATATATTGACCACACAAATGCATATACCATCAAACATAAAAGAATGTGGAGGAAAACTTGAATAGCTTTATTAATATCAAGAATGGCAAAGAGGATTACAACCAATTGTTATGACCCAACATCATCCTCTCAACATGAAAGCCCTTCTTCACCTCATGGAAAGCTTAGATCACCCCACACTATGATGTTGCACCAGGAAACCAACAACACTTCCTTACAAGATACAAGATTCCAGCCTCTGGATCTCTGTGATGAGGGATCCATATACAGATAATTGCAGGGGGGTGAGACAGCTTCTGGGATTTTGATTAGTTTCCTCTCTCTGATAGTTCTTGATTCCACTTGGAGATTGATGATCACTTACTCATCCCTGGGCGAATTCAGAGAGGCAAGTGTCACAAGAGAAGTTTCTAGAAGATTCCATGATGATCGACCTTGCAAAATGTCTCTGCCATTTGTCTACTCTCACCCATCTTACCCACAAAAGGGCATTCCAGTATGCATCGCACTTTTTACACTGAGTAGGTGAGATGCATCGCACCCTTTGCACTGGGCAACCTGTATGGTTCAGTTTTGACCAGTTCTAAGAAGTTTTCTGTGGAGAACTTCTGGGAGATGATGTAATCAGTTGAACTTGTTCCTTTAGGGTGTGAAGCAACACTTTTAGGGACTTAGAATCCCTTGGTTAATGGAGATTTATGATTGGGGTTGCAATGCCCAAAAATGTCTATAACAGTTGCCCCCTAAAGCATGAGGTCGTTAATCTTTTGATGTCGGGTGAAATGCTTTATCATGAGGATCCGAAGTTTTTTCGAGCTGGAAGGCGACCTATAATAAGATATAATACAATACATTATCTTCATAATATTTTTCATGATCTAGCTGAGCCCGACATTCCCATGGTTAGCTTTATAAATTCATTTTCATGTACATAGGATAGACAACCGTTTGTGTAGCAGATTGATGATTCAGACAGAGTCATCATTCTTTGATTCGGATGAGCATCTGTTCGGCAATGATGTACATTTGATGTCTTTACATTCCTAAATATATCGCAGCCCGGTTGGATGAAACTAGATCTGGGGTATTCAAACTCGTTCAATCTTCACTCAGAGTACAAGTCGATCCATGTGAAGGATGCTCTGGAGTTGAACATGGAAAGACATTGCCTGATTACCAGCCAATGATGTAAGCTGTTAACAGGCGCAAGAGGAATCACCGATAACGATGGTGACCCTCAAGGCATAACAGTACAATTCACGTGGCGTGAAAAAAGGACTTTGCGTCGAACACCACGTAAAATCTTTCGGTTGAAGGCCATTGATGTAAACATGTCACCGGAAGTGGGAAACTTGCCATTGAGGCATGCAAGCTTCAAAGTACTGAAAGGGTTGTTCCTAAGTCAACATCTTGGATAATGAGCTGATGTCGAAAAGAAGTGACTCGTCGTAGGAGGTCCTTAATGAATCCCACATCTACGACACGGAATGGAGCAAATGATTTTGGAGGTGAAAACAATCTGATGATACAAGGTTCAGGGTGGTGGTCATGAAAGAATGGAGTGTGAATGTATTGCAGCAGATGAGACACAGGTGAATTCTCTGAGTGACTTCTCTTGAACATACCAGCGACATTGACATGGATTGGTAGCATTAACCCCAAATATGGATGGTGACGGGCCAATGGTGATATGACCGGTGAACGGAATAACTCAACCCGACTCGAACGTGGAGTGAAAGTGTCATGTTCAAGAGTGACTTGCTACCAATAAAGTTTCTTCAAGTTTTCTTCCCAATTTTTCCCCAGTCATTACTGAACAGTACCTCTTGATTTTTATCAAGCTTGAGCAGGATAACATATGCTTGATCTATAATTCGCCCTTCAAGAAAACCCGTCACTATGCTTTAACGAGCCTAGCGACAATGAAACTCATTCTTGTCTATACGACAAGTTTGTTGCTATTGATTTTAACGAGTTTAACGAAAATGATAACTCAGTCCTTTTTTAGTTTTAGAGAGTTTGAAAAGGGACGGAAAGGAAACTCCGATGATCCTTTTTCGTCACATAATCCCTTAAGTCTGAAAAAGTATAAAATAATATGAAAGGGATGAGTTTTCAATAGTTTTAACGAACCGAACAAGACAAGCACTCGATCTTTTCGTGTAATAATCCCTCAGGTCCAAAAACATTAAAATCTAGAGGAGGGATAGCACTTCTGGTAACTTTAATGAGCCGGAGAGGCCAATTGCTCGACAATCTTTTCATATTTTATGAGTCAAGTGAAAATAGATTAAAGGAGACTCGTTTTTTGAGGAATGAGTGATAATTTTGGGTAGTAGCTAATTCCAGGTAAGGTTTGGAATTTTCCAATCATGGCAGTGTCACAAGGATGGCTAACAGAATCACTCGTTGCAGATGTTCCTTAAAAAGGGTAAACAATCAAATGGAGGCATATGATCAGCCAAACAGAGTGGAGGTGATGATGAGAACACGACCAAGGCTCAAAAGCTGATGATAATGCATTCACAATGGTTATTTACCAGATATTGGTTCATTTTTTAATGAGCTTAAACTCTGGGGGAAACATTTGCTCATTACTTAGGTTTAATTTTTAACAAGCTTGAACTTCACATAAAAAGTGCTCGTGCCAATCATATAATAAGGACATCTCATCGATAGATTCCATTTTTTATGGAGCTTTCACCTTTCAAAGCTTTGCTCCACCTCCTTTTGTATGCAAGTTAAGAACGACCACCTACTGTCCTAGGGGTTAGTTCACTACTAAGGTTAGGTAGTAAAACACTTCCTTTACTCTGCCAGTGCCATCTAGCCTCCAGTAAAGACGAACGGTCGACCCGAACACTCACCCGACTCAAGCAGTTGAAGTTAGCGGAACTATAGAGGTTGCTCTCCACTTGCTCACAAAAGGTTTGCATGCCCCCAAGTATAGCCAAGTAGAGTTTCCAAGTTAGCCCTCCTTCTGCCAACAAAACATTTGTTCTATTGAGGAAAGCCTACCTTTTCATGGAGGTACCTTATCCCAATCTAACCCCTCTTTCCTATATGGACGAGGGTCAGAATAGTCATATATCCTCCATGGAAACCTACCCTATACCTGAAGTTTCCCTTTCGAAGCAAGCCAAGGTGCATGCCCCCTAGGTTTCAATCATGACCTCCCGAATTACTTGCATTATTTAGGTGGTCGTACTAGAGATTGATGAGACATTTCATGCATGAAAATACCATTTAGGGATGGCATTTGACTATTTTCTATGTGTGAGTCGGGAAACGAAAGCTGGTCTACGAGCTAGACCACTCTGCCTTCATGTGGAAAACACATTACTCGAAAGAGTGAGGAGACAATGGCTCCCATGCTATAAATATAGTCACGTCCAAGGAGTAGATTATAATCTAGATGTCCTTGGACTACCATTACATTCATATAAACAATTTTCCTTCTCAATGTTATGGGCACATTGGGAAGGATCCCTAATGATCGACTGGTTCCTTTGTCGAAGCCTGTCAGATTTCTCATCTCAAGCAGAAGCGATGGCGAACCAAGCACTTTCCAAGCAATGGAGGAAAGGATACTCACATAATCCCCTCCATCTATGATAGTGTTGGCCATGACCATTCTGTATGCTTGTATAATGATTCGGAATGGAACATTAGATGGTAGACAGGGTCTGCCTAGTAGATTCCAATCGAAGGAAACGATTAGTTTGCTTGGAGGTGGGACCGAATAGATGGCCGGATATGAATCTGATGAACTTCCTTCCTGTGGTAAAGAAACAGGTAAATTGCCCCCATGTTCATTAGAGTCTGTGTTTACGAAAATAATTTGAATGGTGTCATTCTTATTCTCTTCAGTGACTGTATCATTTGAAGGTGGAACTTCTGAAGGCAAAACTGGGTCAACTGCCACCTCGACCTTTTGACTTTCATCTGGTGTGATTCAGCAGGTTTATCTTCAATGATAGACGCTTCAACTGACCACAATGGTGTGTCAGTTGGATTTTCAACCAGTGATGCACTCGGCAAGAGTTTCTTATATCCTGGAGGAAGTCGTAGCGGTGAAACCAGACGGTTATCCAAAACTCTTTTAGCTTCATCTAGGAAGGGACAATGGTGGACGACGTGATCGCCTTCACACAGTTTACAAGTAAATTTACATTTCCTCTTCTGTCCAGATACTTCGCTTTCAATAGTTGATGGTGTGCTTTCAACATGATCAGAGGTTGATGAAACTGGATTGTGCAAATGAGGAGACGAATCCCTTAAGATTCGAGGGATGCAAGGATAATCTCGATCATAGTGGTCTGCTTTGCAAATGAACATGGATATTAGGCTTGGACAATGTAGTGTGTGGTTTTTTGCTAGACGATGCACAGTTGCCCCTCTTTGCCTTTGGCTCCTTCTTCTTCTTTTCCTTCTTCTCCTTCCCTTTCTTCTCCTTCCTAGTTACTTGATTTTCAGCTTTACCAACTTCATTAAGCGAAGAGGAAGGAGGAGAGGGAAAAACAGATGAAGTAGAAGGTTGGGGGGTAACTCTAGTATCATCTAGTTGCTGACTTGATTGTTTAGGAATCACAGTGTTCTGAACGACAGAGGTAGAGAAGAGCCATACGGTCAAGCCAATCATCAATCTTGGAAGTGACAATGTGGCCATATGAGGTGCACCAACATCTCCCCAAGAGGAGAAAGGACTAGGATTTATTCCAAGGGGAAATACTTGGTTGGTAGAATCCATTTTCATCAACCTAAAGACCAACATGGGAACAATGATATTATTCCGATTAAAATAAATTTTAGACGCTTTAACACAACTTGTTTTTTCAATTTTTAAGAGTTGAGAAAAAACAAAAGATGACTCTAGTTGCCTTCGATTTTTAATGAGCTTGAAGTGACAAGTGCTCAGATGGACCTTTTCCTTTGAGTTTGAAAAGGAACAAAATAGACTACTCTAGAAATCTAGGCAGAGGGATTACCAAACCAATCGCAAAGCTGCATAATACTTTTTACGGTATAGCAGTCAATCTTTCTGAATGTTGTGTTCAGTGCATTGCGATTGATAGGGCGACAGACATGGCTTCCTAAGGATAAAGGATATAGCCTATTGTGGTCTCCCAATATATACTCGATGGTACGTGGGAGTAGAAGTCCGTACTGGCACTTGTCGTCTCAAAGAGGAGGAATCACCCAACCAGCAATGAAAGTGATGGTAAACAGGCTTTACGACACTCGATTACGTCTCTAGCCTAGACTTCTAAATGTTGTGCGTTAGGTTCCAAAGCGTTTTTATGTTCATTGAATTTATTTTATAGTTGATCTTGCTTAAGAAATTTTCCTTTCAGGTTCACCGCGTGATGTAGATATATAATTCCTAAAATGCAATCTAAGATGATAAATAATCGTTTAATCTTCTTTCTGTAATGAAAATCCTAGCTACTACGGAAAGAGAAATGAGATTCTTTCAACATAGAGCATACAACACACACTAGATGCACTGTCCTAAATCAAACCAACAAGCAGTCTAAATGCAAATGCACATGCATGTATTTGTTTTACTCTTTCTTAATGCGTGACGACAAAAAGAATGCTAAGTACAAATCTGAATTATCTTTTCAAAGCGACAGTACTAACAATTTTTCTTCAAAATACAAAAGGAAGATAACGACGAAACTTTGCGATTTTGAATTGAAAACTGCTTTTGACCCTTGAAAAACCACTAATTCAAATCAAATACAAGAGTAACAATATAATCGACCATCAAGAACAATAGGATTCTCTTCTATGACTGAAAACGATACTTGCGACACTTCCAATTCAAGAAATGGTAGTTCGATTACGCTACTTCTTTGTAAAAGAGAATTGAAAATGGCACACAATACATAAAAACATTTACAGTTCTTTGCACAATGCAGGCAGAATGATGGAAAGGAAGGGGGTTTCCACAGAGGTATACTGATCACAGATAGAAAAACTCCTGAATAAGGCTGAAGAGAGTGAAGAAAAACCAAAGTCTGAAGGAAAAATTAACCTTTTCTGACCATCGCACCTGTTACACAGGGAATCCAATATGCATCCCACCTACTACACATGGGAGGTGCGATGCATACAGACTTCCTTGAAGAGAGGGTGTGATGGTACCAGTGTGAGACTTTTACTTGGTCTTTGGTCACAGTTTGCAGCTCAGTTCAGGGATTTAGGCTGAGCAAGTGATGTTCAGTAAATATAAATCACAGGGGTTGATTCTAATGAGGTTACTAGAGCCACCACTAGGGAAATTAGAATGTTTGCAAATTGATTGTTCAGTTTATAAACAAAACCCAGAGATAGACTGAAGCAACATTGATCTACTTTACACTTGCATAGAAAATGCAGTTCGAAGGCTAGCTGGCTTGACTTCAGGCTCCATCTGTAAGTTTATAAAACAAACAAATATAGACAAGCAAACAATATATTCGCTCCCCAACGGAGTCGCTATTTTTTTATCGGGAAATCTAGTGTCCACTCGGAGCTGCTAGTCCCACTAAGACTGGTAGCTATCTTAGAAAAAAACAAAATAAAACTACTTTCACTTTCCTTTATGAGAAGTAGATAAGGGGGGAACAAAAGACACCAACCTCAGTCTTGCACTTAGTTCCTTTCTTGGTTCCTCTCTCTTCTGATAGATCTTTCCTACTCGTCCTTCATCTACCCAGCTTGAAAGAGCACCTATGGGATCAAAGTAGCATAATACTATCGAAGAACAGAGATCTACAGTCATAAACAATATAGGACCAGATATATATTGACCACACAAATGCATATATCATCAAACATACAAGAATCTGGATGAAAACATGGATAACTTTATTAATATCAAGAATAGCAAAGAAGATTACAACCAATTGTTCTAACCCACCGTCATCCTCTCAGCATGAAAGCCCTTCTTCACCTCATGAAAATCTTAGATCACCACACACTATGATGTTGCACTAGGAAACCAATAGCACTTCCTTACAAGATACAAGATTCCAGCCTCTGGATCTTTGTGATGAGGGATCCATATATAGATGATTGTAGGGGGGTGAGTCAACTTCTGGGATTTTGATTAGTGTCCTCTCTCCGATAGTTCTTGATTCCACTTGGAGATTGATGATCTCTTACTCATCCTTGGGCGAATTCAGAGAGGCAAGTGTTGCAGGAGAAGTTTCTAGAAGATTCCATGATGATCCAGCTTGCAAATTGTCTCTGCCATTTTTCTACTCTCGCTCATCACACCCTACAGAAGGGCATTCCAGTATGCATCGTATTTTTTACACTGAGCAGGTGAGATGCATCGCACCCTCTGCACTGGGCAGCTTGTATGGTTTAGTTTTGACCAGTTCTGAGCAGTTTTCTGTGGATAACTTCTAGGAGATGATGTAATCATCTGACCTTGTTCCTTTAGGGTGTGAAGGAACACTTTTAGGGACTTAGAACCCCTTGGTTTATGGACATTTATGATTGGGGTTTTAGTGCCCAAAAATGTCTATGACACTAGGGCAATGGTAGCTTATCTCTGAGAAGAGATGTGGTGGCTACATGCCTCTAAATTGTGTTACAATGAGGCTCGAAGGCCTATTTATTATTGAGAAACAATGGAAAACCCTAAACATCCAAAAACCTAACCCTAGAAAATGAAGCACCAAACTGTGGGCCCCGTTTGGGTGAATTGGTACATCAACTTCCTGGGGTTGTAACTTTGGCATACGATCTCCATTTGACGCGCACAGTATCTTGTTAGAAAGATCTATCCAAGAACTACAACTTTGGAAAGAGAAACATTAGTCCATGGACCCATGTTGCTCCCAGTTTTCCCAAAAAATGTTGTTTAGGCCTCAAAACGGCTCTAGAAGTTCAGGACCCGAAAAAGTGCTAAAAATAGTAAATTGTGCTACAATTAAGGAAATTGAAAAGCTAGATGAAACAATGGTGGGGGTCCAAGTGGAATTGGTAGGTGGCCACCAATATCCACCTAGATCATGTATGTGGAGTCATGTTTGGGATTTCGTACATGTACATGCAAGATGTAATATTCATGCATAGAGCCAACTAGTACTGGCTCGTCAATGATGGAAAATTGTTCATCATCAAAGTGCATAAAGGCAAGTCAATAATTTTGTTGGTAAGTGCCAAACAAGCCAAGAATTTGATCAGTTCCAGCAAGAACTATGTTTTACTATTTTTAAGAGAAAATTAGTTTGTAAAAAAGTCAATAAAAGGTAAGGCATCCCTGAAGGGGTGTAATAAGAGACAAAAATAACAACTGGAAGAGTTTCTGCAAGAATATAAGGATATCTTATGAGAGCATAAAGGATTACCACCTAATAGGGAAGTGGAGCATGAGATCCAACTATTATTAGACTCTGCATTTCCAAACATTGGGATGTATAGGCATTCTGTTATAGAAGAAAATGAGGTGAATAAAAAATCGTAGTATCTACTAGAATAGGGTGTCATTCAACTGAATGCATCACCATGTGGGTCACCCTTCATCATTGTGACAAAAAAACATGGGGCTTGGTGAATGTGTACAAAATAAAAGGCATTAAGAAAAATCATGCCCAAGAATAGATAAACCATGCCTAGGATAAATGATCTACTAGATCGGTTGGAACAAGAAAAGTACTTCACTAAGTTTGACTTAATGTCTACATATCACCAAGATCTAGTAAAAGAAGAAGACACATGTAAGATCTCCTTCAAAACTAGGCAAGGTTTGTATGAGTTGTTAGTCATGCCATTTGGCCTATGTAATGCATTGCCTACATTTATGCGATTAATGAATGATGTACTGCTCCCTTTTATAGATTCATTTGTTATAGTATATTTGGATGATATAGTGGTATGCTACTTGGGAGGAGCACATATCACATTTGATGCAGGTGATGGAGACATTAAAGAAGCACCAACTACTAGTGAATATCAAGAAGTGTGAGTTTGTAAAGATGTCTTTGGTGTATTTGGGGTATGCGATAGGTGGAGGAGAGCTAAAAATAGATCCTTTCGGGATGGAGGCCATCATGAAATGGTCGGTGCCTACTAATGTTTCTGAGGTCAAGAGTTCCATTGGGGAAACACAATACCTGAGGAAATTCATAGCCTCATTTTTTGTGGTGGCAATACCACTCCATGCCATAATAATAAGTGGTAAGATTTCTAGTGGGGAAAGGGTCAATAGAGGGATTTCTTGGAGTTAAATAAGAAAATTAGTCAAACAGTAGTTTTTGCATTACCAAAATTGTAGTATCCCTTTGAAATGGAGACAGATGCAAGTGGGTATGTTATGGGAGTGGTTTTGATGTAGGGAGGAAGGCCTGCATGCTACAAATATGAAGTATTTCATAGGGAATTTCTTAACTACCCTACCTACAACAAGGAGATATATGCCCCGATGTAAGTTGTTAATAAGTGGAAGCAATATATAATGGGAAATGAGACAATTTTCCACACAAATCACCAACCACTACAGTACTTGTAAGCCCAGAGTAAGCTACAACAAACTAGGCATTACAAGCGGATGGGGTTTATACAACAGTTTCATTTGGTGATCAAGTACAAGAAGGGTAGTAAAAACAAGTTGGTTGATATGCTCTCAAGGACACCCACATCAAATATCACAACTTAGGGACTCTTATGCACATGGATCCATTCACCCATGATGCATAAAAAGAGGCATATTTACAGGATGAGGACTTGAGCGAGGTGTTTCAAAAGTTGCAGAGTCAAAGTCATGTGCACGATGGTGACAACACTGTTGACTTCCATCTCCAAGATGAGTTACTTTACAGATTGGATAAGCTATGTATTCCTAAATTTGAGTGATTGTAGCTGATTAGAGAGGCTCACACGTCCAATATTGCAGAGAACTTTGGTTTAGGAAAGACCATGGTCAACATGTAGAGGTATGTGTATTTAACCAAGATGCAAGAGAAGGTAGCTAGGTTCATTAGAGGATGCTCTTTTATTGTATTGACAAGCCTAGCAATAGGAAACATGGTCTATACCATCCCTTACTTGTACCCACTCATCCTTGGGAAAGAATTTCCATGGAATTTATGGGAGGTTTACCAAAAACTAGGAAGAGACATGAGTACCTATTCCTGGTAGTTGATATGTTCAATATGATGTCCAATCTATTGCCCTGTAAAAATACTATCAGTGGGAAGGAAGAAAAAAAATTGTTCTTTGGATAGGTCTGGATGCACATTGGGATACCAAGGAGCATCATTTCAGACAAGGATACAAGGTTATTCAATGCATTCTAGACTATATTGTGGGAGAAGATGAACATGAAGTTGAAGAGATCTACAACATTCTATCCACAAACATATTAACAGATAAAAGTTGTCAACAGGACTTTGCTGCAACTTCTGAGGGGATACAACCAGAAGGATATGAAGGCTTGGGATGAAAATCTGGTATATACAACATTCTTACAACAAAGCAGTCCACACTTCTATAGGAAAGTCGCCTTTTGAGACTTGTTTTAGTTATTTGTTTCCTTCACCTTTAGATATTGGATATGAACAACAAGGAGGAGTGAGGAAAGATCTTACAAGAGATGCCTTGAGGGATGAAAAAGGTATATATAAGATCAAGTAGATCCATATACAAGTACAAGAGACACTACCAAAATTATAGGAGAATTGTAAGGCCATGAATGATCAACATAGGATAGAGAAATCGTTCATCGTGGGAGACAAAGTATGGCTATTGTTGAACAAGGAGAGGCTACAAAGGCCTAGTAAGAAATCAAGTCTCTCAGGTATGGTCCCTTTGAGATACTATAGAAGGTGGGTGATAATTCATATTGAGTCAATTTACCACCATATATGCACATTTACTCAATTGTTAATGTAGAGAATTTGAAACTATATGAGCCTTCCATGCTAGATTAGGAAGAGGAATAGGTCTTACCTTTTGTAAAGGACTTAATACCAGATGCTCAAGAAGAGTAGACAGAAGATACAATTTTGTATAAGAGGTCCAAAACTACAGGACAGTGCTAGCTTGAACTTTGGCACATTGGGATGAAAGGACAAATTCTTGGCAATGCTAAATGGTACACCAGAGAGAGAAGGTGGAGGAAAAATTTCCTCACCTCATTCTGTATAAGCTTTTGGGGACCAAAGGCATCCCAAAATGGGGAGGTATGATCTAGATTGGGTCATTATATTGTTTTTCATCCTTCTCAATGTTTTATAGTGGAAAAAGTGGAGGAATTAGCTCACGAGACCATTTTTACCCATGGGACCCAATTTGGCAAAACAAGGCTTGAAACCTTCCAAGAAAATTTTGAGGCATAAAATGATACTTTTGGGGGGTGCAAAACTTTCCTTCTTTAGTGTGCCATCTTTTCATGTTATTCTACACACAAAGACCTTTCCAATGATGCAAGAATCACACCAATCAGAGTTTGTATGTGAAAGTTATGCCATTCAGAAGTTTACCTTCCTATTTTCACCACCATAATTCAAGAGGATGCCATGTCAACCCCCATTATTCATGAAACATGGGCTAGCCATGTGATTATGATGTAGAAGAATCTAGAAGAGTTAATATTGTAACTATGGTTAAGAGTTATGGTAGTCAAACCTAACCATTAATAGGTTATGAGGCTGTGTTATTACTGAGTCACTAGAAGGAAAAGGGGTTCAATTATTTCAAGTGCATTTGTTCCATAGCTGAGCAAAAATAGCCAAGACGGATATGAGATAAAACACATAGAGAGTATTTGTGCATTGTAATAACCCAAGGGCCACAAACCATACTTATTTATACTTGCAACCATATTTCCATTAAGAGAAAGAGAGTGGAGTGACCTCACCTTCTAGCTAGGTTTCTCTCATCAAAGGGTTTCTGAGAGCATATCTTCTGTCAAATGTGTTTTTGAGCTTTTATATTGACATTCTTTATTTTATGTATAATTTTCATTCACATGCATGGACTATTAATAGTAAAATCTACAGATCCAAAAATGTAATAAAACTTAATAATGTAGAATTTAATTTTTTTAAATATTATTTTATCAGATCTATTATGATGAACTATCTGGTGGAATATCGATGGTAGTTTACAGATCAAATGTCATCGTTAATATATTGGTAAGTGTAAATCAACATTTATATGTACTTTAATTATAAAAAGTAATAAATAATAAATTATTATTATCTTATTTCATATGATCAATTTTTCACTTCTATCTATTTTGTGCTAAGAAACGCATAAATAATTGTTGGTAGTAACTCCACCTGATCGGGTTGTGCAACGTGGAGGGGAGTGTAATTAAGGACTGACAGTGGGAGAGGCAAGTGACTGCAGGCGAGTGCCGAAGCATAATTATAACAGGTAAGTGGAACGGTGGGGAGGATACCAGATCAGGTCGACAGGACACTCAGGTACATGATTTCGATGGTGGAGTGGACAGGCTACCAGGAACAACCCCGAGGAATGATTGCGTGGGGAGAGGGTCTAGCAGAGCGGAAAAAGCTTTAAGTTTTAAAGGTATGCAGTGGAGAGAGACCAGGAGGGAAAGGTGGCGGAGCAGAATGCGAGAAAAAGCTCGTAGTGAAACAGGACAGAGCCACATTGAGTCGGGTTATACTGCGAGAAGAGCGGGAGGTCCTGTGTGTCGAGAGGAGAGTGAGGGGAAACGCAGAAGCAGAGACAACATGGACACAGAGGGTAGCAGGACAGCGAAAAGATGGATGAGGAGCAGCGGAGTGGATGAAGACCAGGGCCGAAAAGACATGGATAAGAAGGGCAAGCGCAAAATGGAAGAAAGGCTGGAGTATGGCCACATTCCTGTCTATGATGTCTCGGAGGGTGAGAGTGAAGACATGGCGGAGGACCTGGAGAAGACTGCGTAGGAAATAAAGAACAGCGACCGAAATTCAATAACGACTGGAATTAGAGAAGCGAAAGGAATCGGGGAGGATGAAGAAGGGAGGCTGAGGATGGAAGTTGAGGGTGGAAGGGGTAGACGCAGAAGGGGGAGAGGCCGCCGGGGAAGTGGTGGCCGGAGAGGACCCGGAATTGCAGAAGGTCGCAGCAAACGAGGACGCCGATGCCGTGGAAGCACTGAGGAGGATGGGGAGACCGGGATGGGAGATGGAGGAAGACAGGGCAGGCAGACCATAGAGACCAGGGTCAGGACTGTAGAGAGAGAATACAATGAGAGGACCAACCCAAAAATTAACAGAATAATAGAACATTGGGAGGAAGAGGCCATCCAGGCACAGTCAGAGGAAGAAATGGAGGATTGGATGAATCTCATGCCAGACCCAGGGCACACCCGAGGTAGAATGACTCTATACAAACAGTCGTTGCACCTGTATTGGGTCATGAAGAGACTCATGGCCAAAGCCATGGAACAGATTGCAGTGGAAATGGCCGAACTGTCGCGGGGAATTCCGAATTTGAAGAAAGAATTGAAGAATATTGTAATCACTCTGCTCATGCAAGACAAGAGGCTGCAGGACCTGCAACAGCAGCTTGAGGCAAGCGGCATGGTGATAAAAAAGGAGAAGAAGCAGCAAGAGACCACTGAGGAACAGTAAAGAAAGGCATGTTCTTGATGCAGTTAGTAGTTGTAAAACTCTGTTTTGTTTTTTAGCTATGAATAGGGGTTATGTTTATATTTACTTGCAGAAGTATGTCAGTAGTAATAGTTATAAGACTAAAGTGTATAAAGCATGGAAAGATAGGTTAAAAACCTTTTATTTTTGGTCAGCAGTCAAAAACTATAGGTGGTCAATAAACCCAGTTTCCCCGCGGGGCGGGTTGAGACCACCTTAGATCTGTAATGGTTTCCTTTTTATAATAGAAAATGGCACCTCCTCAGCTTACAAAAAAAAAAATTGTTGGTAGTAACTCCTAGTAAGTATGCTTAATTACATTGGGAGATACTCTCCAACCCAATGTGGCACGATGTTGTAATGTCAACAAAATCATTATGACTTGATAAAAAATAACTAAATAAGATGTGCAAATATCTCGATAATTAAGATTATAAGAATATGAAAATAAAATGATTAGTTATAAGTTTAATTGTAAATTATATTGTTAAATTAAACTTTAAACTTACGGTGGTTTATAAGCTCATGATATTGCATAGGCCATGGTATTTGTTATGTTGAAACCTATTTACATGCTTTGAGGTAATACATTATGGAATGCAAGAGTATCAGGTTAGATTCATATTAACTATGGACTTGATCCCTCTTGGCGTTTGGTAGATCTAAATTTAAGGTGGGTCTAGGCTAGATCCATATTAACTTGGACTTGATCCCTCTTGGTATTTGGTAGATATGAATTTAAAGTGGGTCTACGCTGGTTACATATGAATTTTACCTATTTTGGTGGAAGATATTCTTAAATTATAGTAGGTAGTAACTATAAGTAAATATATTTATTTACATGAGTACATATTTTTTTATTCATATCAATTGATATGATATAAATCGTTGTCATATGAAATATGAAATCTAAACCAAATATAGATATATATAATCATTGAAATAAATATTTATTAAGTCAACATTTCAATGTTTACATGTCATTTACAGACATTACAACATTACCCTAATCTTAAATTTTTATTGAGATCACATTAAAATGTTTACACTCATTTAGAAATAGTACATCTCCCCATATTGAGCTATACAGTGCCTCTCGACGCAATCATTGAGCTAGCAATATACATTTTCTTTTTAAAAATTACAAATTCAAATTCGAAACAAGTAGAATAAATATATACATTTCAGTAAACTTTAATAATCAAATAGCTAAATAAAAAAGGATTTTATTTTACAAATAAAAATATTATATATCATTTTAATATCTAAACCTAATTTTAATTTTAACTATATTTATTATATAATGTATAATACTAATTATTATTATTAATATTTATTAAAGTGAAAATTGATTTATCAAATAATTATCAACTTTTACTATGATGCAAACCATTTAAAAATTCAGCGCTATACATTTTTTTCCCATACTGATGAGATGCAAAAGTTAAAGCTTCATACTATAATTGTTATTTAATTTTGTTTTATTACACGGAGAGGCACTCTACAACCTAATATAGGGGAAATGTGTAGGCATTCATGTTTGTAATCATAAACAAAAATATAAATATTTAACATAAAGAAGCTTAACATAATGTTATCCCTAACAAAATATAATTAGACCAACCTAGATCCACCTTAACCCCCAACCTATCAAACACCGAGAGAGATCACATCTTTGAGGTGCAAACTTCTTTTTTGAGTGAAAAACTTGAGGAAAGATTGACACCTTAAGAAATTAATCACTCTCGATGCTTAATAGATCTAGATTTAAAATAGACCTAGATTGATTTACTAAAGACAATGGAGAACATAACATCACTAAACCTTTTAATCAAAATCATTTTGTAATTTCATGGAACTTTTGGTGAGTTATATTATATATATAAATATATTCCATATATATTTTATATTGTTATAAATATCGTATATATAAATGGTATATAATGATTATAATAATATTAATGATTTTTAATTAATTGTCTTTTTAAATATATTTGTATTATAATTAATAATTATTATAATGTAATTTATATTTTTAATAAATGATTATAATAATAAAAATATTATAAAATACAATGAATATTTTATTTATAAAAATCTATTTAATTAATATATAACATATTATTATTATTATTTATAAAAAAAAATATTATTTATCATACATTTTATTGAACTATACAACATATATACATTGTCTTAAATTTCACTTCCAGAAGCACATTTAAAATATTGATGCTCACAGCGAAATATAAAGGAGTTTCTCCTTCAAAAAGGAGAAACATATAATTTTCGTTTTTCATGATGTAATTTGGGTGAAATATTAAGCATGATTTTTATACCTTCATATATGGCATAAAAATCTAAGGTCCCTAACATAGATGGCTTTGCACTATGGTCTACCTGGAACAAGCGATCCTCGCATAGAGGCATTGGGGGTATAACTTGTTACATTAAGAAGAACATCACCCCCCATGCTAGGATTTATAAAAATGACCCTTAGAACCAATATAGTTGGATAGAGATTACTGACATTAATGATAAAAAGACCTACATAGAAATTTGTTATTTCCCCCCATCAATTCTAACTTCTATAAGAAAAAGAATCTAGATAAAAATAGTCCTTACAATGGTTTAGAGAATGATATTTCTAGCCTAAGGAATGAAGGTAATATCCTTTTAATTGGTGACTTTAATGATTGAAATTTGAGCAACCAAGCTATTCTTCTAAGCAACCATTCCAACCCTAATCCTCTTTGGTTAGATGAAAACCTTACTTTGGCTAGCCTGTACAAAAGGATCTCTAAAGACCTTGGGGAGAATTTGTTTGGGTTGGAGCTAGTCAAGCTTTGTAGTGCTCAGGATCTCATAATTTGCAACGGTCTAAAGAAGTGGCCCAATTCTAGCCAGATGACCTTCATCCATGGGCTTAGTAGTAGCGTGGTAGACTATCTTATTTCCAATCTCCCTTTATACAAAGAAATAATAAACTTTGACATCTTAAATGACCACAAGTCTGACTCTGATCATATGCCTTTGCTTATAACTCTCAATTTTTTCATGCATAGAGATCCCATAGAAGATAATCCTTATAGCCAAAAGAACTTAATATTTGATAGAAATAAAAACGATCTCTTTTTGAATGAATTAAAAACTAATTTTCTTCCTTTATCGAGTATAGACAACATAGAAGACCTCTATCATAATTTTACTACAATGCTCTCATATTCTATTAAAAAGTTCTCAATTGAAGTCTCAAGTAATAAAGGAAATAGAAAAACCAGCCCATGGTATGACAAAGATTGTAAAGTGCGAGGAGAGTAATTAAGGAAGTTGTTGATGAATCTCTTAAAACTGGCAAGATAAAAATATACAAAGCCCTAACTAAAAGGAAAAAAGGCAGTATATTCATAAAAGACAAGAGAATCTCTTACACCTCTCTAAGGTAGCTCCTAAGAAATTCTGGAGGCAGATTTTATCTAGGAAAGCTAAAGATAATAATAAAATTGCTTTACACAACTTGAATTCCTATCTTAAAAATCTTTATGAATCTCCAAATGTCATGGATAACTTTGAAACCCTACTCACAATGAAAGAAGTTCTCATTAGAAGACATTTATTTTGGGGTTAAACACCTGGCAAGTGGGAAAGCTAAGGACATTGAAGTTTACCAGGTAGAAATATTAAAACTTTGAGGTGTTGTCCTCATCCCCCACACCGATAATCTTTTCAATCAAGTGTTCAAGCAAGGGTTCCCTAAACCATGGACTCAGAGCCTCATTATCCCTATTTTTAAAAGTGGGGATACAAATAACCCCTCCAATTATCGAAAAATTATGATCAACCCTCTCTTAGCCAAGTTATATGGTATTATTTTGGAAAATAAGTTGAACATATGGCTTGAAAGTAAAGGTAAGCGGTGTAAAGGCCAAGCATGTTTTAGAAGGAAGCACTCAACGGTGGACCACCTTGTTACAATTAGGATCATTATGGAGGAATTCCGCAATGATAAATCCAATCCCTTATGTTGCTTTATGGACTTTAGAAAGGCTTTTGATATGGTTCCTAGAAGCAACCTATGGAATAGATTAGAAGACCTAAATGTTGCTTTCGATTTGAGAGCTTTTGATATAAGATTATACGAGAATGTAATTGCCATGTTAAAGAGAAATGAGGGGTGCTCGAAAGATATTAAGTGTAATACCAGAGTTAAACAAGGGTGCCCCCTCTCCCCTACCCTATTTTGCATTTACAATGACAAGCTAGAAGGTTTTTTAGAGGAAGTAGGTTGTGCTGGCATGATCTTAGCTAGGATAGTCATCATCCTTCTTCTCTATGCTGATGATATTGTTCTTATCGCAAGGTGCCCATCTGATCTTGATAAGTATGTCAGGTCCCTATAATACTAGTGATTACCCCACTACTATTGTAGTTATACCCCTTATTAATATTTTTGTGCCTCTATTGTCCCCATATTGTTATTAGTGTGCCCCATAGAATCCCTCTATTATTATTTTTGTGGCTTTATATTATTATTGTTAGGTCGGCTGGGTTATATTGTGACTCCTATATATATAAAGGAGGTTTTGTCATTTGTATCATCCAAGAATTGTTCATTTGTGTAAAGTAAAGGAGGTTCCCCCCTCGAAGAGGCTGAATTCTAAGGCGTTGATCTATCTTTTCTATCTTTCTTGAAGCTGGTTTCATAACATTTGGTATCAGAGCTTTGGATTCTAGGGTTTCGCTGCTCCAAACAGGTCATCATGGAATTTTTGCTATAAATTTTTTTCTGGGACATTTCAGAAGTTGCAAAAAAAACACATTTGAGAAGACATCACGCTAAATCTTGGGTCCAAATTTTAGAGCTTTTTGCGTTATATTTGCGGAGATATGATTTGAGGAAGTTGGTCTTTTTGCGGACTCCTGAATTACATTCCAAACAGATGACCTGGGGAAAATCTTCATAACATTTTCTCTGAGAATTAGATTGAAATTTCATAAGATGGTGCAAAACAAGGATGGAATTTAGCTTCTTCTATATATTTTTTAGAGCTAAAGGTCGAAACAGTGACTTGTGGCATGTCGTACAAGTTCACTCTACTGAACTAGTCTATAATTAGGTCACTGTGGGATATTTCACATAACTCTTCGTTGGAGAATCCAATTTGGATCTGATTGGTGGCATTGGAAAGAGGACATAGAGAGCTACCATAGGTCGCAATTTCATAACTGGATGTTCTGAAAGTAAAAAGATACATCAGAGGCAATATCGAGCTCCTACAAAGTGAAAAAAAATGTGTGTAGATTCTTTTAAATTTTTGCTTAAGATTGGTTTGA
>APFE031264929.1:4535-65605 GCA_000404065.3 Pinus taeda | reverse complement strand
CAAAAAACCCTAACTAAACCATTAAGTTCTCTAGCCATCAGATCATCCGACCTAATGAACAGCCCAGATTTGACTTAGAAATTACTAACTTTTTACAAAGGCAATGTTACAGTTGTTCTTTTTAGCTTTGGGGGCACTTGCCCCCGAAACCCCTCGCCAGGGGGGGGGGGGGGGGGTTCCCAAAGGTCGCAGGCGCCCCCCCTGGACCCCCCCTGCAATGAATATTTTACGGGCGGCGTTTCCGCCCCCATTTTGAACTAGGGTCCAATGTGGCGGTACTTTTGAATATAGAAGATAATCAGGCTCCACACCCAACACTAATCTCTATGATGAGGGATCCATATATAGATGATTACAGAGAGGTGAGCCATCTTTTGGGATCTTGATTAGTGTCTTCTCTCTGATAGTTCCTGCTTCCACTTAGAGAATGAAGATATCTTACTCATCCCTGGTTGAAAATGGAGTGGCAAGTGTCAGAGGGGAAGCTTCTGGAAGATTCCATGATCTTCCACCTCACATTTTGGTCCCTGCCATTTGTCCATTCCCGACCATCGCACCTTACAGAGGAGAAAAATAGTATGCATCGCACCCTGTACATTGGGAAGGTGATATGCATTGCACCCCTTGCATGGAGCTTTCAGTATGGTCCAGTTTTGACCATTTATGAGCAGTTTTCAGTGGAGAACTTCTAGGAGATGATGTAATCAGTTGACCTTGTTCCTTTAGGTAGTGAAGCAACCCTTTTACAGACTTAAGAGCCCTCATTTTATGGACATTTGTGATTGGGGTTGAAGTGCCCAAAAATGTCTATAACAGTTGTGTTGAACCTACGAACCTCTGCACCTACGCTGTGTCTAGCCTGCGAACCTCTGAGTATAGGTAATTTATCAGACTTGAATTATACCCCGGACTATCATTTTTTAGATCTAATCATGCACCAAAGAGATCTCGACCCATCAGTAGATCCATCTTGTAATGCTCAGGTTTCTCCTCGATTCAGGTCCAGCTATAACTCACCAACCGATCACCAGAATTTCAGATCTTGCTCTTCTTAAGATATTCAACACATCTGCGTGTAGCCAAATGATCCCCTTTCCTTTTTATAGTCTAGGCCTTCCTCAAACCATGGTCTGGACCAAAACCATAGAGGTCCAATACTAGGGACCCAAAACCTAGGTTCCATACTTTAGATGCAAAAACCATGAACCAAAACCATAGGATCAAAAATGTCAGACTAAATACCATGGACCAACCCAAGTGCATGCATTTCTCTTTGCATGAAAGTGCATGTAATTTACGTCCGCACTTTTTGTTCGCTACACCTGTGAACATATCCGCACTTTTTGATCAGCACACCTGCAGATCCCACCGATGACCACAACTTTGTGAATTAGGAACCTGCGGATCTCTCATTTTCTACTATTTTGAGAGCCTGAACTTGTGATCTACTACTTGAGTGAGTTGCCATCAAGGACAACACTTATGTCATCGAGCCAAACCTGTGTCATAATGCCAACAATCTCCCACTTTGGACTTGATGGCAACCCAAGGTCACTCAAGGTCTTTCCTCCCCCTTTGACATCAAGGGCAAAGGGTTATGCTTCCCCTGAGTACATGCTGAAATCTATGTTTTGTTGTGCTTTCCAAGCTCCCCCTGACATATAGGCAATATCTGCAAGAAGATGTTCTACAAAAGAAATCTGTCTTAATACATCATAACTAACCTTCCTATCACCAAAGACTTCATACATACGACTCCCAACAAAGTGGGGATACATGATATAATAAGCACATTACGTTATCCATCCCAGGCATAGTGGGGAAACCAAGACAGGTCATTACATGACCTTGACAAAAGAAATATAAAACATAATATCAGCAACAATTGTCAATCATAGATCAGTATACATGTTTTCCTTCTGCACTTGCTCCTCCTGACATCAAACCAACTGGAGAATTGAACCAAGATCTGTTGGGTATACGACCAAAGTCCCACATTGACTAGAAGTGGGGAGGATTACAGGTATATAAGGATGGACAAATATCTCCATTGGTATGAGGCCTTTTGGGTAAATCCAAAAGAAAATCCATGAGGACTTAGGCCCAGTCCAAAGTGGACAATATCATACCATTGTCGAGATATGTGGTGTCCAGAGTTCTTACAAGTGGTATCGGAGTCATGCCCCGAAGTTAGCTAAGTGGATGAATCCTCGGAATGTCGAACAAAGGTGGTGGGCCCCGGTAATATCACGATGAAATCCGTGGATGAGCTCGGTTAGACAGGCGGTGTGCTCCAGATTCTTCATGGACGTGTCCTGGTCCCAACACGGTGAAGAGGAGTTGACCTGGGATAGAGCAAGCTCTCGAGGCAGGTGATGTTCTGTGTAAGGCGTGTGCTTCCAACGCATTAGAGCGGATAATCCTGGTTGGTAGAGAGTGGACAGATGGATAATTGTTTGAGGGGAGGCTCGATGGTCCTTTGTTCGAGGGGAGGATTGTTGGGTATACAACCAAAGTCCCACATTGACTAGAAGTGGGGAGGATTACGGGTATATAAGGATGGACAAATATCTCCATTGCTATGAGACCTTTTGGGGTAAGCCCAAAAGAAAATCCATGAGGGCTTAGCCCTAAAGTGGACAATATCATACCATTGTGGGAGATATGTGGTGTCCAGAGTCCTTACACCAACTAAACTTGTCCTTTTTCCAAGTTTGACTTGTAACTTTTACCAAGCACAACTTTTTCATACAAACTCATATTGAGGTGTTGCTTGTGCTATTAGATTCCTTATGATGAGCTCTTTGAATTGGTTCTGGTTTCACTAAGATTCAAGGCCTTTGGTTTTTGGGCCTTTAGGGATCCTCCTAGATCAATGAGATTGTATATAAGTCATCATCCTTATCTTCCAAAAGGTATAGTTGGTTCCATTGAACATAGGTTCCCTGTTTATTTATCCTCCTTCATGGTTTTCCATTGTCCCTGATCTTTCTTCTAGCTATTAAACTGATCCTAAAGTAACCTTGCTCTAATACCAATTGTTAGAAACTAGGATAATACTAAGAGGGGGGTGAATCAACATTGTGAGAATTTAAAAAGTTTTTTCAAAGTGAATAATACTTGAAACATTAAGCATAATCACACCAATCCATAAATCAAGACAAAATGATCTAATGTGTAAAAGAAATTGTGAAAACCAACATAATTTTTGCATTATTATGAAATTTATAAGCTACAACTTATATTACATCGATATTGTAGGCTCCAACCTACTTGAAGGCTTCAACCCTCAATCTTCTGCAATCTCCAACTTGTTGGTTTCCGAGGATCCAACCTTAAGGAATCTCCTACTCCCAAATTTATTAGCTGCTACTAAAAGGAAGCTCCAACTCCCTATAATTCAAGCTCCAATTTGCTTGACCTTCTTCATTCCTCTTTCATACAATTTTCAAACTAAAATCACAAAGGCCTCAGTTTTACAAAATAAATCACTCTTTGTAAAATCACCATAAAACACCTTCAATACTCATAGAATATCCTTCTACGATCTCTAATTGTATCCCTCCCTTGTTCAATCATCCTTTTGTTCATACCATTGTCACTTATAAATAAATTTGAGTTGTTATTTTTAGTTTATGACTTTAGTTAACTTCAACTCGTAATTTACACTTGAGATTTTGATATCATTTTATTCTTGATTTTCAATTTCTGTTTACTCTTCTTGATGTGTTCAATCTATTTTGAATCAATGATCTGCTATCCTATGATGAAAACTCAAGTTAAACTACTATTTATGAAATTCTAGCAAATTACATGATTTAATAGTGGTTTTAACTACAATGCTAACTATAGTGGAAGCATAACTTCTAAATATGTGTAACAAACGTTGCATGTTGCCAAAATCATGATTGAATTAGATTAAGTTAGATCCATAGAGATTGTAGCACGGGTTGATCCCTAATCAAGATTGTAGATCTGTCTTTATTTAAACACCTGCGGCCTCATCATATGCCCATAACACTTTGTATCATCCCAAAGGCCTAAAGGTTTAAATAATTTGCAAGACCTAGTCATATACTCCATAAAACCATCTCTAAGTCCTGTGGCCCAAATACCTTGTTTATGTCACTATGACGTCTCCTTCTAAATCTCTTTGGATAAAAATTATTTCCGTCATTTTCCAAGAACTATATTTGTTCTGTTATGAAACCATCTCACAAAAAGATAGAAAAGATAGATCAACGACTTCAAAATCATCCTCTTCGAGGGGGGAAACTCCTTTACATTACACAAATGAAAAATTCTTGGATGATACAAATGACAAAACCTCCTTTCTATATATAGGAGCCTAAGGGGTCACAATATAATCAAAGCCGACATAACAATAATAATATAAGGGCACAAAAATAACAATAGTGGGCCTCTATGGGGCACAATAATAATAATAAGGGATACAATGACAATAATAATGGGGGAATCACTTGTATTACAGGGACCTAACATGCCCCTCTCCTTAAAAAACTGTTGTCCTCAATGCTTTAGTAGTTTTGGATGCTTCTGTATAAAATTCTCATCCTCCCATGTGGAATCTTCAACAAGTAAGTTCTTCCACTTGATGTGATACTCCGAAATTAATCAATTTTGTAGCTGTTGAGTTATTGTTTTTGTGACTTCTTCAGGTTCCAATATGATTTTTCCTTCCTCATCAAGTTCTGGCAATATTGTTTGAATTGGGAGCTTGTCACCTATAACCTTCTTTAAGCATGAAACATGGAAAGTTGGGTGTACTCAGGAAATTGCAGGAAGCTCCAATTTGTATGCCATAGTACCAATCTTTTGCAACACCTTGTATGGACCATAATATTTTGGTGATAATCTATTATCCTTCTTAGCTTTCTTGAGGGATAGTTGTTTAAATGGTTGTAGCCATAGGAATACCAAGTGACATAAATCAAAACTTATTTCACTGTGATGTTGATATGCATGTTGTTTCATTCTATTCTGTGCCAAAGTGAGGTTATCCTTTAACAGTTGGATAACTTGTTGCTAACAATCGATGTGATATTGCACTGCTTGAACCCTAGATTTTTCTCTTAAATATGATGTGATGGATGGTGGATGATATCCATAAAGTGCCATAAATGGGGTCATTTTTGTTGCAGTATGAAAGGAAGTGTTATACCACCATTCAGCCATAGGCAACCATTTGACCCATTGTGTTTGTTTATCAGAGACAAAGCAATGAAGATATCCTTCCAAAAATTTGTTTACTATCTCAGTTTACCCATCATATTGAGGATGATAAGATGAGCTATGAGCTAACTGAGTACCAAGACAAGAAAATAATTATGTCCAAAAATTGCTAGTGAAAATGGGATCTTTGTCGCTTACAATAATCTTTGGGTTTCCATGTAGCTTTTGAATTGTTTCCATAAATGCAGTAGAAATTGTATTGGCTTTAAATGGATGAGATAATGCACAAAAGTGTGCATACTTGGTATGTCTGTCAACTACCACCATGATGACACCCTTTCCTTCAGACTTGGGCAAACCTATGATAAAATTCAATGAAACCTCCTCCCAACATTGGCTTGGAATGGATAAAGGTTGTAATAGACCTGGGGTATTAATTGTTTCAACATTATTTTGTTCTCAAACCAAACATTCTGCCACAAACTTTTGAATATCCGATTTAAGGCCATCCCAAAAAAATTCCTTCTTAACACTGTGATAAGTTTTTAAAAATCTTGGGTGCCCTCCTAAGGGAGAAGTGTGCAATTCCATAAGAATATTTTGTTTGAGTTGGGAATTCTTGCCTAGGTATAAGTAATCTTTGTACCATAACGAATCATTTTTCTAGCTAAATGTATCAAACGTATTGGGATCTTGTTGTATCTTTTGAATGAGTGCCCACACTTCTTTGTAATTCTTCCTTTCATACCTTGCTTCATTTATCCAATCTGGTTGGATAATAGAAATGGTGCAAAGCAATGCTTCAACATCCTCATCCTTTCTTGAGAGTGCATCTTCCACAACATTTTTCTTCCCTTTTTTGTAGATGATTTCAAAGTCACAAACCAACATCTTTGTGACCCATTTTTTTTGCTCTTCTAAAGATAATATTTGTTCTAAAAAGTATTTAAGGCTATCATGATCCATTTTTACCTTGAAGTGTCTTCCCATTAGGTACGGTCACCATTTCTTAAGTGCATGTAGTATTGCCGACATTTCCTTCTCATAAATAGCTTTGTGTAAATAATTTCCTTTGATTGGACGACTTTCAAAAGCAATGGATCTTTCTTCTTGCATTAAAACAAGCACCAATTCCATTTCTTAAGGCATCACATTCCACAATAAAGATTTTTGTGAAGTCCAGTGTAGCTAAGACCAGTGCTTGGCACATTTCCTCTTTAAGATGTTCAAAGGCCTTCGTTTCTTCTAGAGTCCATGAAAATGCATCTTTCTTCATAATGTTGTTAGAGGTGCTATTATTCTCCCATAATTCTTAACAGACTTGTCATAATACCCTGTCAACCCAAGAAATCCTCGCAGATGCTTTATTGATGTGGTGATTTTCCATTCCTTAATAGCTTTAATTTTTCTAGGTTCTACCTTAACACCTTCATGAGATACAATATGACCCAGATATTCCACCTCTTGTACTCCAAAGAAACATTTGGAGCTTTTTTCATATAATGGTTTCTCCTCCAATAGGTTGAGCAACCTGTCAACATGTTGAACATGATCCTTCCAAGACTTGTTGTAGATTAGTATATCATCAAAAAATACTAACACAAATTTTCTAAGGAAGGGTTTGAAAATGGAATTCATCAAACCTTGAAATGTAGAAGGTGCATCAGTAAGGCCATAAGGCATGACCAAAAATTCATAATGACCCTCATGAGTTTTAAATGCTATTTTGGGAATGTCTTTAGTCTTCATTCCGATTTGATGTTATCCTGAACAAAGATCCAACTTGGTGAAGTAAATTGATCCATGCAATTCATCCAATAATTCATCAATGACAACAATGGGAAATTTAAGTTTAATAGTGAGCTTTTTGATCTCCCTATAATCTAGACACATGCACCATGATCCTTCCTTCTTGTGCACCAATACTACTAGAGCATAGAAAGAACTTTGACTAGGTCCAATTATACGAGCCTCTAGCATTTCTGCAACCATACGTTCAATTTCACTCTTTTTGGCATCAGGATATCTATAAGGCCTGATGTTTGGAGGAACAATTCCTTGAATAAAATTAATAGCATGATCATGATCACGAATAGGTGGGAGGCCTCTGGGAGTCTCAAATACCTTGTAATGATTGTCTATGACTTTTTGGATATCTAGAGAAATAGATGATTTGGATGTGGGAACTTCTAGCGAACATAATTGTGAAATTATGCCTTGTTTTTATTTCTTTGGAAGATTTGTCATTCCATTAGAGCTGATTATGTTTCTCAGTTTCCCTGTGATACCCCTTAATTCAAATTCATTTCCTTCTGAAAAAATTTCATGATAATTTCTTGAAATTAAAAGATATTGTACCCAAGGATTGTAGCCATTGGACTCCTAGTACAACATCAACACCACCCATTGGAATGGAAAGAATTGGGCTATTCAATACATATTCTCCCATGGATAGCTTGATATTATGGCACTTACTAGAGAAATTTATGGTTCCTCCACTTGCAACCATCACTTGATACTTTTGTGCTAGATATAGGAAGAAATTGTATTACTTCACTATCTTACAATGAATAAAATTATGGGTACTGCCTGAATCAATCAACACTATTACCTTTTTCTTCTTGATATGTCCTTCTATCTTGATAGTTTGAGGAGTGGTTATTGCGGCCAATGCATTACAAGATATGGTCAAATTAATTTCTTATTTCTATAGGGTTTGTTCCTCGTGTGTATCCTCTTCTTTTAATGTTTCTTGTTCCTTTTCTTATTCCTCTTCACAATCTATGTAAAATAATTTCTTCTCAGCACACTTATGACCTTTAGTGTATTTTCTATCATAACTGTAACAAAGCAATTTTGCTCTTTTTTATTCCAATTGTTGTGGTGTCAACCTTGTAAGTTGTGGAAGGCTATGGGAAACAACACTTCCATCTTTATAGTTGTGATTGGTAGGCTTCCTTGTTGCCATAATTTTGCTTTCAATTTTGCTTTCCAACCTGAATGCTTTCTCCAATGAATTAGGTTCCCAAACATGAAACTCATGTTGGATGATATCCTTTAAAGTACCTATGAACACATCAATCATATGCTCCTCTGGGATATCTTTTACTCTTATATTCAATTTTTGGAAGTCCTCAATATCCTCCATCATTGGACCCTTTTGTTTCAGATTTATCAATTGGCTAAAGAAGGTGTTTCTCTTTGTATCCTCATAATGTGATATCATTTAGTCCATAAAAAATGACCAAGTGACAAATTGTTTATGGGAGAAAAGCCATCGATACCACACAAACTGATTGGGTTACAAATATAAAGTTGCAATGCGTACCTTTTGTGTGTTTTACACATTATGGAGATTGAAATTTTTTTCCATATGTAGTATCCATGTTACAGGACCCTTGCTATAAAACTTCCTCAAATCGATATTTGGAACATGGTGGGTTTTTATTCCAACGTTAAAGTCTATGAAATCATGATTAACATTTATTTTGTTCTCGTCATGAGTTTTCTCTACTACCCTTTCGCCATTAGGAAGCCTTTCTTGTAGAAACTTTGTAAAACCTTCCTTCAAACCTTCCACATCGTTCTTGAAATATTCAATGTTGTCATTCTTTGAATCATGATTAACATTTATTTTGTTCTCATTCTAAGTTTTCTCTACTACCCTTTTGCCATTAGGAAGCCTTTCTTGTAGCAACTTTGTCAAACCTTCCTTCCAACCTTCTATATCCTTCTTCCAATATTCAATGTTGTCTTTCATACCATCCATCTTATCTTCCACTACTTTCTTTGAACCATCCATCTTATCTTCCATGCCTTTAATTAAACCATCCATATTAGATTCTATTACTTTTTGTGAGAGTGAAATTTGTTGCACTCGGTCTCATAATTTTGATATATCATGTTCGATTTCTTCCTCTTCTTCATGTTCATGCTAGAGCTTTTAGGTTGCTCACTAGGTGTTTCCATTTTCTTTCTTTGGGGCATCAACTAATGATAATTATTCTTCACTATGCCCTTTGAATTCCTTCAAACTAATTTTTCAAACCAAACTTATGCAAATTTTTAAAAAACCTACACACCTTTTTTCACTTTGTAGGAGAGTGATATTGAATCTGATGTATCTCCGAAATTGAGGATCTCCAAGGTCTGAAATGGTGAACTATGTATCCCTCTTATTCCTCTTTCCAACACCACCAGTCTAATCGAAATTGGATTTTCCAAGAAAGCGTTATGCCCAATCTCCCAATATGACCTTATTATACACGTTTTTAGTAGAGTGAACTTGTATGAAGTGCCATGTGACATTGTTTCAACCTTCGGACCTAAAAACAATGTACCACAAACTATAGTATGTCCTCTTTCTGTAACTTCTTACAAAATTTCAATCTGATACTCAGAGATAAAGTTATGACGCTTTTCCTAAGGTTGCATGTTTGTGATGTAATTTGGGAGCCTACAAAAACCCTAACTTCCTTGGATCATATCTCTGAAAATATTGCGAGACAAGATTGAAAATTTGGACTCAAGGATCATCACAATTTCAGCTCAAATGGTTTTTTTTAGCTTCTGAAATGTCGCTTAAAAAAATTTATAGCGAAAATTCCACGATGACGTGTTTTGGAGAAATGAAACCCTAGAATCCAAAGCTCTGATACCACATGTTATGAAACCAACTCACAAAAAATAGAAAAGATAGATCAACAACTTCAAAATCAGCGTCTTCCAAGGGAAAACTCCTTTGCATTACATAAGTGAACAATTATTGGATGATACAAATGACAAAACCCCTTTCTATATATACGATTCTAAGGGCTCACAATATAATCAAAGTCGATATAACAATAATAATATAAGGGCACAACAATAACAATAGTGGGCTTCTATGGGGCACAATAATAACAATATGGGGACAATAGGGGTACAATAATAACAATAAGGGATACAATGACAATAATAATGGGGCAATCACTAGTATTATAGGGACCTGACTTGTTCCCTGAGATGTAAATACCATAGGAGTTTCTCACTGTCCCCTTTTCAAAACCGTCAGGGTGACATCATGCCATCCACATGGCCAAGTGGTTCCACATGTCATCCTTTCCAACTAATTACCATGCGCCAGATTTATACCTGCTTCATCATCTCATCTCTTTTAAATTTCCCAAGGAAAAATCCTGCCTTCATTAATTTTTGGGGATTTCTCTATCCTAGAACAATTTCCTAGGAAATTTCTTGTTATACTCCCCCTAAAATTTCCAGGGTGATGTTAGCCCAAGGTGACATCACTCCACTATCATATTGATGTCACTTGTGCAACGTGGCCTCCTATGAGTGGTCAGTGTGTCACCCAAATTTCACCCACTTTTCCACCCAAAAACATCAAAAATTCTTGCCACATGTCTTGGTCTAGTACTTCCATGTCATAATTATGTCACATTCCACTTGTGCATAACATCATTTTGTTCTGCCAATGGGCTTTTTCCATGTAACCTCCAAATTTCCTCCTAATAGTGGTCCATGTTTTTTTTTGTCCATGTCATCATGTGGAAGCGAGAGGGTCTCAGACCTTGGTTTTCCACCATATGTTACTTTCTTGTTGGAGGGATCCCACAGTTGCACATCTAGAGAAATCACCTAATGGTTTTGAGGAACCCCCCCCCCCCCCCCTCCAATTTTGAAATTTAGGAGGGGGGTTCTCATTTCACTTTCATTGTCAATCTGAAGAGGGTATTTCAGTGTGAATCCAATTGAGGACCCCTCCTTTCCTTTAAACTACATTGGGTGTTGGGCCACCTCATGTCGTCCGATGGCAGAGTGTGAACACTTGTCATTTGATGCGCTCGTGTACATATGCCCTATTTAACATTGAAGACCAACTCAATGTTAATGCCAAGTTTGGTGAATCACCAAATTAATGCCAAATGTGGGCCTTAAAAAACTAATTGATTTCAAACTAGGATTCCTTTTGATCTGCTTGCCGATTTTCAAAATTGCGTATATTGTTGGAAATAATTTTTTTAGATACATCTGAGAAATTTTCAAGAGGATCTGAGCTAAATTTCTAATGAAATTTTGTATCTAATGATAATGCTCTATAAAATGCCCATTTCATAAATAATAGCACTTGTTCACCAATTTTCTTGTAACCATCTAATATTTTCCATGCAATTACAACTCCTATGACATCAATGACACCATATTTTTAACACTTATATGAACACACAAGATATAATCATCATTTAAAGAACCAATCAATACCACCTCATCAAGGATAGAAAGTACTTCACATTAATGTGCACAAGGGAAAGTATAAAATTTTCCTGGTAAGTGCAAACCAAGCTAAGAAATTGAATAGTTCTAGCAAGAAGTATGTTTTGTTTTTTTTTAAGAGAAGATTAGTCTGTCGAAGAGTCAACAGAAACAAAGTCATCCTTGGAGGGGTGTACTAAGGAATAGAGATAACAATTGGAAGAGATTATATAAGCATACATGGGAGTATTCCATAATCCTAAAGGGTTACCACCTAAGAGGGAAGTGAAGCAAAAGATCTAATTATTTCCAAAGTCTCCATTTCCAAACATTGGGCTCTATAGGTAGTTTGTAATAAAATCAAATGAGATGAAGAAGTAGTTTTAGTAGCTACTAGAGGAGGGTGTCATTCGACCAAGTACCTCACCATGTGGGCCACCCATCATAACAGTGCCTAAGAAGGATGGGACTTGGTGAATGTGCATTGATTATAAGGCGTTGCAATAAATAATGATCAATAATAGGTACCCCATGCCAAGAATAGATGATATGTTGGAATAGTTGAAGCAAGAAAAATACTTCACCAAGATGGAATTAAAGTCATAATATCACCACATTTTAATAAGAGAAGAAGATACTTGGAAAACTATCTTCAAAACTGGAAAAGGTTTGTATGAGTGGTTTGTAATTCTATTTAGTTTATGCAATATACTAGATACATTCATGATGTTAATGAATGTCATATTTCACCCTTTTCTAGATTCATTTGTTAACGTTTGTTTGGATGATATATTGGTATACAGTACTACCTAGGGGTAGCACATCTCACATTTGATGCAAGTGATAGAGAAATTTAGGAGGCACAAACTATTGGAAAAGGTCAAGAAATCTGAGTTTGAAATAGTGTTTGGTGTATTTAGGATACATAATTGGTGGAGGAGAGTTGAAGATAGATACTTCCAAGATGTAGGCGATCATGAAGTGGCCAGTTACTACTAATTTTTCTAATCTTAAGAGTTTCATTGGGGAAACACAATACCCGAGGAAATTCGTAGCCTCATTTTTAGTAATAGAAACACCACTATAGACCATAACAATGAGTGGAAATATTTTCCATTGGGGAAAGGGTCAATAGAAGGCCATTGAAGAGTTAAAGAACAAAATCATTCAAACATTGGTTCTTGTATTATCAAACTTTCAAAAACCATTTGAAGTGGAGATAGATGCAAGTGGGTATGATATGGGGGTGATGTTGATATAGGGAGGAATGCCTATATGCTACCATTATGAAATATTTCATGAAGTGGTTCTTAACTTACTTACCTATGACAATGAGCTCTTTTCCCTGATTTTTTGTAACTTACTCTTTTCTTGTAGGTTGTTACAAGTGGATGGGGTTTTTTACAGTAGTTCCATTTAGTGATCAAGTACAATAAGGGAAGAACAAACAAGTTGTATGACATGATTTCAAGGCCACCCACATCAAAGATCACAAATTTTGGAACCATGATGCACATGGATACTTTCACCTATGATGCATCTAGAGAGGCATACTTAGAGGACGCATCCTTCGAGGAGGTGTTTTAGTAATTATAGAGGAAGATCTATGCACAATGGTGATAACATAGTTGAATATCATCTATAAAATGGGCTACACTATAGGTTAGACAAGTTATAGGTTCTTAGAGGTGAGCGACTGCAATTAATGAGAAAGGCTCACACCATTGAAAGGTGTTGTCACTGATGCAAACGTCAGTTCTTGAAAGCTCTTAATATTTGTCTAGATTGCATTGATTGAATCTCAAAATGTCTTGAAGCCCTTGAATCCTTGTAATTGATGAGGAATTTGGGTAAGAAGAAATATTTGTTTTGAATCAAGATCATTTTCAATTTATTCTCCTTGTCATGCCAATTCCAATGGTAGGTGGTACATCTCCTAATTCCTCACGGTTGAGGGGTTACATCTCATAGAATATTGGATCCCCATTCTTGGTCAAGAAGACCAAAATCATGCCACGAGAAAAATATTTTTTATTAAAAATAAATTGGTTCAAGATGAGATGAATTTATTAAAAGAGAAAATATCCAAAATTGGTCTTGAAGGGGGTCCAAAATTTTAAGGGGTTTTTGGCTTCAAAAAACTATTTTTGAAATTAAAAATTTTAAAAATTGTTATTCTAGGGTGGCTTCCCTCCAAAATTGATCAATTTGATACCTTAAGGAACAATTTTTATTATCTAATATATAAGGGCACTTGGATCCTCCATACAAGAGATAAGAAACTCATCGTTCTTTCTGATTTTGACTTAACAACCTTTGCGCAATATTACAAATACATAAAGGTCGAATATTCTGAAGTTAATATATACATTCATAAGAGTTTGAGTTTTATAATGCATGAGAATTATCTTTTGGCTTTTTTCCCCTACTAAGGCACAAATCCTTTATATTTAAAGCATTTTTTTGGGTTTTTCTTTGGTTAAAGGGATTGACAGGGTATCAAGATTATTTGGTCTGCTATCAGGATTGAACTAAGGCACTTTTGTGGCCACGTTCTCCTATAACAAGACACATATTTTGAGGCAAGTTTAAGGCCCCCTTTGAGGTTATGTGCCCCCCTCTATAAGAACAAGTATGAAACATATTATGAGGACAAATCGAGATTATTTTTAGAAGATCTTGAGATCTAGGGTAGCATATTTATTCACATTTCTTATTATTATTCAATTGCATGATCAAAGGAAATATTAGCCATTCTAAAACCTGAATAAGAGATTTGATTTGCATATTATTTTAAGACCTAACTTGATCCACTCTGATTAAGTTATCAAGCCTTAACTATTGCATGGTTCTGAGTATTCCTTTCAGACTCACAACCATTGTATTTGTAGCCTTCTTTAGATAGATATGAGCTTCATTTTTCTTCAATAAATATGAGTTTTCAAGACACATTTTTGTACAGTTATGGGCACTCGAATTTGAAGGTCGTAGCTTTCTTAAGGCGTAGATTAGTGGCATATTTTGATACTTGTTTTGGCGTTCTTAAAATAGAATGTTAATAAGAAAACACTATAGAAGAGTTTGTTAATATTGTGATTTCTTGTGGCCCTATTCACCAAAATCAAGGCATGAATAACACTAGACCTATTCGTCCATCCTTCTAGCTCAATTGTTTTTTACATACATATGTCTAACTCATTAGGACAATCTGACTTACCGTTGGAAAATTTTGAGGCTGTTCTTGATAAGTGCTCTAACCAGAGGAGCAATTTTGTTGTGCTTTCTGAAGACATCCTTGACCTACCTAAAGGCATAGATCCAACTAAGTTTGTATTGCTTCAAGGAATTTGAAGATTATACTGCTATACTTCTGATCCATAGCATTCAATGGATATCCATAAGCACATCCTACATGACTAAAGTTTCTAAGTTTGTAGAAGGCCTTTCATTATAATATCATTCTGAGATATAATTTCACTTGTGAAAAAAGGTGTGGTTTAATCCTCTATTGAATTATAAAAAAACTACCAAGAAGATATTACTTGGTAATGTATATAAACCAACACATTTTACCTAAAATCCATTGATATATATAACACTGAGAACTTCATCAACTAATACAAGGGCATCCTACAGTTAGTAGTATATTTGACATCAACAGAATCAAAGGGCATCCTCAAGAGATATATTCTATAATGAATTTTTGCTAGGGTTTGACAGTGGAAACAGTTTGGAGATCAAATTTGTATCCAAATGCTGAGGATTTGACAATTATATATGATAATTGAAGAAAGTTTCTGATTTGGTAGAGTTAATTATGCAGGGACTATTAGTAAGAATACATTGTTATTGTTAGGGTTTGTCGACAAAGATAGATGTTAAGCAACAGTAAAGCTAAGGTTTGACATGTATAATGAACAACGGTTTTTCAATACTATAGAGGGAGGTTGAGCAGTAAATTTGTATGTTATTAGTGTTCCCATTGTGAGAAAAAACATACTTCATTGGTTTGTATTACATAGGTGGTTTTGTCATGGTGAGTTGAAAATTGGAGCATTTAGGGTAAGTGGAAACTTACTGAGTAGGGTGGCAGGGTGGTGCAAGGAAGGAGAGTGGAGTATCGTTCAGGTTGGAGCTTGAGAACACTTTAGGGTGGTAGAGTGGTGCTAGGGTAGGTTGGAGCCCATGCTGGGAATTGGAGTGTCCTTTTAGTGGGAGTTGATAAAGCCATGGCATCAGAGTTTTGTTCAGGTTGGAGCCTATAAACCAAGGAGTTGGAGTGTCCTTCCAGTGAGATCTCCTAAACAGGGTTTGGAGCATCCTTTCAGTTGGAGCTAATAAATTTGGAATTTGGATCTTCATATTGATGTAAACCATTGAAGACACATATTAAGAATTGTTCGGTGGTTTTTCTTCGAGAAGGGTTTCCACCTAAAATATGTTGTATATTGTCTTAATGATTATGAATTGTTAAAATGTGTTTTTTACTATTCATGTGATGTTATGTTTATTTAATTTTAAATTCTAATTTAATTCTCTAAATATTAAAATTTAACTAATTGGAAGGAAATACAGATTCACCCCCCTCTCACTATTTCCAACAATTGTAATCAAAGTGGGTTCCTTCACAAGTAGTTTAACCATTGGAAGGGAGATCATGGAGTGCAGCAAGATTAGTTTTCCAATATTCAATGGAAAAAATTATGCACTTTGGAGAGGAGGAATGAAAGCATATGTGTAGGCACTAGGATATGATGTATGGAAATATGTATTGACTGGATACATAGAACCCTCAACTTCTCTCACAAATGATGTAGGTAAGAATCTCTATGATAATAATGCTAAAGCTAGGAATTTTAATATCAATGGTTTAACAGAATTAGTGTTTGTAAAATTAATTCATTTAACATCTGCAAATGATGATTTGGTCAAGCTTCAAATTTTATATGGGGATACAAAAATGTCAAGGTGGCCAAGCTCCAGTATTTCAAAAGTCAGTTTGAGCAATTGAAAATGAATGAAGGAGAAAACATTGCAGCATATTTCATATGGCTTGATGAAGTTGTAAACACCATATAAGGGGTAGGTGAGCTCATCGAAGAAAAGGTATTTGTCCGGAAGGTACAAAGATCTCTTCCCATGATATTTCACTCTAAGGTTTCAATACTAGCATAAAGAATGAATCTAGAAAATATTAAGATGGATGCATCACATGGAATACTTACTTGTTATGAAATGAGAACAGAGTAGGAGAATCCATCTCAAGAAGACAAGGAAAAAAAGCAACAGTCTAATTTGATCCCAAGTTGTAGCTCCAGCAAACTATCAGATGAAGAAATTGCAAATTTTCTGAGAAAGTTAAAAAGAGGAATCGACAAGTACGAAGGTAAGTTTTCCTTAAAGTGTTTCAATTGTGATGAAGTTGGCTATTTTGCTTCAAAGTGTCCTTATGCAAAGAATTAATATAATTAAAATGAAGAGGAATCTCCTAGGAAAGGGAACACGAATCAAAGTACACACAAGAAGCAGGGTAAAAAGAAAAGCTTTTATTCAAAAGAAGATAGATCATCATCTAATGAAGAAAGAAACAATGAAAATGACCCAGGAAGAGCGTTATTCATGGAAAAGTAGAATAGAAAGGAATTTTCCAAAGAGGATGAAGAAGAAGGTGAGGTAGATCTTGAAAGAGAACTAGTTAGTGCTCTTAAATATCTAAAATTAGAAATGAATAATGTCAAAGCACTAGAATATAAGTTAATATAACTAAACAAACATGCCAAAAGTCTCAAGAAGAAGACTGAATAGTAAAAGAAGATCATCATCAATCTTAAAGTACAAAATAAGAGGCCAAACAAATTGAAGAATCACTCAAAAGGGAATTGAAAGAAAGTACCAAGACAAAGGAAGATTGGAAGCAGAGATAGTCTCTCTACAAAAGGAAGTACAAGAAAGGAATGTCCAGCAGAAATTTACAAATAACTCCAAAGTGTTGGATGAAATTGTTATTAATCAAAGACGGTGTGAGGATAAATCGATACTAGGCTACAAACACTCTCATGTTGAGAAAGGCTCAAGCTCGATGACAAAAAGAAAAGAAACAAAGCATAGAAGTTGTGTAAGTGTCATCTAGGGTTCCATTAAAAAAGAATATTCCACACGCTCAAAAGAGAATAAGAGAATGTTGAATTAGAAATGTACAATAGATAAGACTCAAGATGAAGCTTACAAAAGAGTTGCACCATCAAGAATATTTCCTCCATCCAAGTATTCAATCATATTCCTTGGTTATTTTTATTCATGTACTAAGTTTGGGCACATGGCTAGGGATTGAAGAACTTTATGATAGAAATGACTATGAAAGACATTATAAAAACTTTGGAATAAAGTTCACAAAAACACAAGGAAACTTCCCAATTGCACCATCATTTAGGTATCATTTAGAAAGCTTCAAATGCTACAACTATGGACATATGGCTCATGACTGCAGAAGCATTATAGATACTTCCACGAGAGAAAACACCATTTTAGGAACAATAATGTTTGGGAAAAAAAAAACAAGAACAATAAGAATAGATAAATGCAAAAATCCTAGAGGCCATGCTTTCAAGAATTGAAAAGACACAAGGCTGTGATGAATTTACAAGTGGAGAAGAAATCGAGAGTTAGGATGATGATCCTGAAGCAACACTTTTTCATGTATCAATCTAAATGATCAATCTTGACGACTCCTTATTGTGTGAATTTTGAAAGTGGGGAGTCTTTGTTGCAATAGGTGCACATTTGAAGATTTATCCTTTGACATGTTGGTAGATGGCATAAACCCTCAAAGCAACATTCAACATTAGGGGCATTTTTAGTGGAGTGGTAGTTTTGGTAGGAAAATTTATGGATAGAATTACAAAATAACTTGTTGTTGTTGATGCATATTGACAAGTAGAATCAACTGTGGAAATTTGTGTAAAGCATAGCATGTCAGGGGGATAAAGGTATTCTATTGTAGAGAAGCAGTTAGAAGAAGGAAGGAATTTTGTCAAGGGGAGTAACCCTTTGCCATTGATGTCAAAGGAGGTGAGAAATTAGGAAAAGAAGATCAGAGGAGTGGAGATTGGGGGAGTATGTGTTGCCATATTTTATAAAGGGGGAGATTGATGAATGGTTTTGTCATTGATGCAAACATCGGTTCTTGAATTCTCTTAATATTTTTCTGTATTACATTGATTGAAGCTCAAAATGTCATGAATTCATGGGAAGCCATTGATACTCCACAATTAATGAGGAATTTGGGTAAGAACATCAAATTTTTTGGACTCAAGATCATCGTAAATTTATTCTCCTTACAGTTGAGGAGTTACTCCTATCAGAAGATTCAAACTCCATTCTTGGTCAAGAAGCCCCAAAGCATGCCACAAGAAAATTATTTTTTACTAAAAATAAATTGGGTCAAGATGAAGATGAATTTATTAAAAGGGAAAATATCCAAAATTGGTCTTGAATGTGGTCCATATGGTTAAGGAGTTTTTGGCTCCAAACACTATTTTTGAAATTCAAATTTTAAAAATTGTTATTCTTGGTCTGCTTCCCTCCAAAATTGATCAAGTTAGCTGCCTTAAGGAACCCTTATTCTTCTATATATAGATTCACTCAGATCCTCCACACAAGAGACAATAAACTCATAATTTTGTATAACTTTGACTTGATGGCCTTTGTGTCCTCTTGTAGATCCATAGAGGAAGCTAAAATATTCTAAAGTTAATATATACATTTGTTGGAGTATGAGTTTTTTTCTAGAACCGCATGGGAAATATCTATGATTTTTTTTCCCTTACTAGGGAGATGGTCCTTCAGATTAAAAACATGCTTTCTTTTTCTTTTCTTTGGTTAGATGGATTCGTCATGTATCAAGGTTATTCAAACTCCGATTAGGACTAAAATTAGGCACTTTTGTGTGCACGTTCTCTTGGAACAAAACAAAAATTTTGAGGCAATACTAAGACCCCTTCTTAGGTTATGCGACCCCCTCTCTGAAACATATTATGAGGGCATATCAAGATTGGTTTTAGAAGATATTTGGATCTATGGTATCATATTTATTGGAATTTCTTATGAGTATTTGGTGGCATGATCAGAGGAAATATAAGCCATTCTAAAACCTAAATAAGAGCTTTGATTTGTGGACTTTTTGAAGCCCTAACTTGATCCACTCTAACTAAGTTTTCAGTCCCTAACTTTTGCATTCTTTTGAGCATTTCATGTAGACTCACAACCATTGTACCTCTAGCATTCTTAAGATAGATCCGAGCTTCATTTTTCTTCAATAAATCTAAGTTTTTAAGACACATTTTTGTATAATTCTGGGCACTTGTATTTGAAGGTCTTAACCTCCTTAAGGCACAAAGTAATGACATATTTAGATACTTGCTTTGGCCTTCTTAAAGTAGGTCATTGATAAGAAAACAATGTAAACGATTTATGTTAATATTGTGGTTTCTTGTGGCCCTATTCACCAAAATGAAGGCATGAACAAAACTATACCTATTCGTCCCTCCTTCTAACTCAATTCTTTTTGAGATGCATATGTATATAGTCATCAAGATAATTTGGCTTATTATTTTAAAATTTTGAGAATATGCTGGATAAATTCTCTAACCAAAGGAGCAATTATAATTTTCTTTGTGAATACATCCTTTACCTATATTAAGGCATAGTTCTGATTGAGTTTGTAAGGCTTCAAGGTAGTTAAATACTATACTACTATACTTGTGATATATGGAATTCAATGGATATTCATAAGCATATCCTATAGGATTGTAGTTTTTTAGTTTTTAGAATGACTTTCATTATGATACTATTCTAATATATAATTGCAGTTGTGAATAGAGGTGTGGTTTAATACTCTGTTGAATTATACAAGAATTACCAAGAAGTTGTTACATGGCTTTGTATGAAAATAAACAAGGTTTGCCTAAAATGCATTGATGTCTACATCACTAAAAACTTCATGAGTCATTACAAGGGATCCTATAGTCAATCATATATTTGACATCAATAGAGTCTAAGGGAATCCTTAGGAGATATCTTCTATTATGAACTTCTATTAGGGTTTGACAATGGCAGTAGTTTGGAAACAAGAGTTGTATCTAGATGCTGAGGATTTGAATATTATATATGATTATTGAGCAAATTTTTTGAGACAAGGTTTTGGCAGAGTTAATTATTCAGGGGTTGTTAGTAAGAATACATTTATACTGCTAGGGTTTTCCAACAAAGATACATGTTAAGTAGTAGTAAAGCTAAGGTTTGATATATATAATGAGCAAAGGTTTTTCAACACTACATAGGGATGTTGAGTAATAAATTGGTTTTCTATTAATGTAACTATTGTGAGAAAAAACAAACTTAATTATTTTTTTATTACATAGGTGTATCGGACCTCAGTTATGGTGCACTGAAGGTTGGAGCCCTCAGGGCAAGGGGAAACTTGCTAAATAGGGTGACAAAATGGTGCAAGGAAGGATAGTGAAGTCTCCTTCATGTCAAAGTGTGAGAATACTTCAGGGTGGAAGGGTGATTCTAGGGTAGGTTGGAGCCTATGTAGGGTGTTGGAGTGTCCTTTTGATGGGAGCTAATAAATCCAGGGTGTTGGAACGTAATTTAGGTTGGACCATGGAAACTAGGGAATTGGACCATTATTCCAATTGGAGCAGGTAAACAGGGTGTTGGAGATTCCTTTCATTTGGAGCTACTAAATTTGGAAGTTTTATCTTCCTATTGATGTAAATAATTGAAAACAAATATTAAGATGCATTCGATGGTTTTTCTCTCGGAAGGGTTTCCACTTAAAATTTGTTGTCTATTGTCTTGATGTTTGTGCATTGTTCAATGTTTTTTTTATTGTTCATGTGATGTGATGTTGATTTAATGTTAATGTTATTTAATGCTCTGAAGATTAAAAATTAACTATTTGGAAGGAAATATTGATTCATCCCCCTCTAAGTATTTCCAAGGCACACCTCCAAGGTTGCAGGGATTTTTTTTGTGGAGAATGTAGTGGCCAACTTATAGAGGTATTTGTATTGGCCCAAGATGCAAGAAGATATAGCTAGGTTCATAAGAGGATGTATGATTCACTATATTAGCAAGTCAAATAATAGGAAACATGGTCTATACCATCCCTACCTATACCCACTTGTCCTTGGGAAATTTTTTCCATGTATTCTATGGGATGTTTACCAAACATGAGGAAGGGTCATGACTAATTTTTCATGGTAGCTTATAGGTTTATTAATATGTGCATTCACATACCTTGTAAAAATACCATCAGTAGGAAATAAGCAACAAAATTTTTCTATGGATAGGTTTGGGAGAACTTTGGAATTCCAAGAGGCATATTTTCCTACAAGACACAAAATTCATTAGTGCACTTTGGAATACATTGTGGGATAATATGGACATAAAGTTGAATAGGTATGAAACATTTCATCCACAGAAAAATGTATAATAAAAAATGGTCAACAGGAATTTAGTGCAAATTTTGAAGGGTTACAATCAAAAGAATCAATAGTTGGGATGATAATATGGTATATATAAAACACTCCTATAACAAAGTAGTTCACGCTTAGATTGGTAAGTCCCCATTTGAGACTTGTTTTGGATATTTTCCACCTTCACATTTGGATATTGCATATAGAAATTAAGGAGGAGTGAGGGGAGATATTACAAGGGATGCCTTAAGGGCATACAAATTTGTTGAGAAGAACAAATAGATCCATCTATAGTTATAGGAGACACTGCAAAAGTCACAGGAAAAATACAAGGCCAAGCATGATCAACACAAAACATAGAATTCATTCAAAGTGGGAGACAAAGGATGGTTACAATTTAACAAGGAGAGCCTACAGAGTCTCGGTAAGAAAATCAAGGCTCTATGATATGGTCCCTTCAAGATATGGAAAAGGTGGGAGATAACACCTATAGGCTTAGTCTACCCTTGTACATGCACATTTTGTTAGTGTTGAATGTGGAAAATTTGAAACTCTATGAGCCTTCCATGCTAGATTTGGAAGAGGAACATGCCTTACCTTTTGTAGAGGATTTGGAACTACATGCTCAAGCAAAGTTGATAGAGTACATATTTTTCTAAAATATTTCTAGAACAATAAGATAAGGGTAGCATAACCATTGCCACAGATTGGGTTGAAAGGACAAATTGGGAAACCTTTATGGTAGAAAACCACAAAACTTATTTATATGAAAGATCTTGTTGGAACCAAACTAATATTATATCAATCCCTTCATATACTCTTAAGGAACTAACCTAAAATATACAAAAATACTTTCTACTACTTTGTAGGCAGCAACATATAGGAGACACCAATCCCCTTTGCTTCTTTGTAGGCACCAACCTATAGGAGACACCAGTCCCCTCTACTATAAATACTTGTAGGAACCAACCTACTTGCTTGCTTCTTCATAATTTATGTTATTTGTTTCTACTTTCACCAATTCTTATTGTTGGTTTTGTCTTCACCAACTTTATTAGTTTCTTCTTCCTTCACTAGGTCTACCTACTACTTCTTCCTTCACCAAGTCTAATTCTCCCAAAAGTTGTTTCTTTTGGCTTCTTCTCAAGAACAGATTTGAAAAGAATTCCATGTATCCAATTTTGTAGATATGGTTCTAAAATTTCTACCACATTTACCTACATATCTCTTTCCTTTCTCATCCAAATTTCACAATCTAAAACATCTCAAAAAGAAATTTATAGCAGAAATGACAATCTAACCCATTTGAAGCATGTTTAATGAGCATTCAAGAATAATGACTTCCCCAAATCATATCTATGAAATTGTTGTGAAATAATATTTAAAATTTCTACCATAGATACATTGATATCTCTCCTTTGTATCTTCAAAGTTTCATATTTTGAAACATAATTGAAATAAAGATATAGGGAAAATACCAAGTTGGTTTGTTTGAAGAAAATTTCAGGAGCATAAAAGAAGCCTAAATTCCTTTGACCATATATCTGAAATTATATCAAATCAATGTTTGAAATTTGAAGCATAGCTACATGAAGATATTATATCTTCATCCTCCAATTTTCATAGTTTGAAACATCACAACAAAACTTATAGCAAAATTTCCTAGTTGAATTATTTGAAGAAGATTTCAGGTGCATTCAGGAAGGTTAACTTCCTTTGGCCATATCTCCAAAATTATAAAATTTTAACTACAATTACATGGATATATTCTATCTCTATCCTCCAAGTTTCATGTTCTGAAACATCACAGGAAAAAAAATATAAAGAAAACACCAATATTTCTTATTCACTCCATTAATCACATTTTTTCTTCCACCTTTAGACTTTAAGAATCACCCCAAAAGTTATTCCTTAGCTCCACTTGTGACTTCATATCTCTTCTTTGATGAATTAATGTTAAAATGAACTCATATGCCCTTTATTTATAGTGTTTGTATGTTCACTTATGAGGATGACTTGTAAAATTGGTTGGGTCATCTTGATAAAATATTTCATATCTCCTCATTCCTATGAAATTATAAGGAGTGTTGTATAATGTTGGAATGGTCTCAAAAAAATATTTCAAACCATGTATTGTATGCCCCCATTTGGGCTAGGTATTTAGAGTAAAAATTCCTTCAAATATAAGGTATTCAAATGGAGCCTTCTTATACTTTGGTTGGGCCATCTTGAAAAAATATTTCATATCTCGTCATTCTTATGAAATTAGATAGAGTGTCATATAATATTGGAAAGGCCTAAGAATAATATTTTTAACTATACATCCTATTCTCTCACTTGAGCTAGATAATGGAATTAACATTCCTTCAAAGATATGGTATCCAATTGGGGCATCAAAAGTCCAAATATTTTTTTTCCAACAAACATCATTTTCTAATCTTTATCTTGGACACAAGAAATCTTCCCCTATCTTTGAAATAAATGACATAAATATTTCCAACAACATGATCATCACTACACAAAGAATTTATTCAGAGTGGGAGACAAAGCATGGTTACAATTTAACAAGGAGAACCTATAGGGTCTTGGTAAGAAAATCAAGGCTCTATGATATCGTCCCTTAAAGATATTGGAAAAAGTGGGAGATAACACATAGACTCAGTACACCCCCATACATGCACATTTACTTAGTAGTGAATGTCGAAAATCTGAACTCTATGAGCCTTAAATGTTGGATCTAGAAGAGGAACATGTATTACATTCTATAGAGGATTTAGAACTAGTTACTTAGGTAGAGTTGATATAGAACATAGTTTTCTAAAATACTTATAGAACTAGAGGATAAATGTAGCATAACATTTGGCAGATTGGATTGAAAGGACAACTTCCAAGCAAGGATATGTGGTACACTAGGGAGAAGGTAGAGGAAAACATTCTTCACCACACCTAATAAAAGCTATTGGGGACTAAAATCCTCCAAAATTTTGGATTTTTTATTAGTATTGGATCATTATATCATTTTTCATCCATATTTATGGTTTTAGAGTGGAAAAATGGGAGGAATTAGCTCGTAGGACCATTTTTATCATTAGATCCCAATTTTACAAACTAGGGTTTAAAATATTCTAGAGGAATTTTGAGGAACTTAATGAAGTTTTTTGGGTCCAAAATAACTTTTGTACACTCAGATACTTTTTGAATGATGGAAGAATGACCTCACATAGAGTCGTATACAAAATTTATGGCACCTGAAAGTTGACCTTGTTTTGTCAATTTGTTGACTATGCTAAATGTTTTGCCAATTGTAGGGGTCAACCATGTGTAAAATATCAATTAGACCTCACACCATTTGGGATAGGACACCCATTCGGTATGTAGGCCCGAATGCCATAATAAGTGTGTTCTATACTTGGATTTCGAATGCAGAGAGATAAGTGTGAGGCCAAGTGTAAGATGCCAAAAGAATGAGGACAAGATCATCTCTCGATTGATAGCTTGTGGAACATGATACAAGAGCATAAAAAAAACATAATGAGAAAGAGCATGTAATATCCTCAATTTTGTGAGCATGGGATTCACTATGGAATTTTACCCAATTTTAGTAATATTAATTAAAAAGGGGCAAATATTATTGGAGAAAGGTGGTTATTATTACTTTATCGAAGAAAAAGATAAATTATTATTTTATTAAATGGTGGAAAAAGTGACTTAGTAGAAAATGGCCCCCACCAAAAAAATAATATTTAAAAAAACAAAAAAAAATCTAGAGGAATGAGGACAAATAAGGAGGATGGACTCATTTTGTGGATTATCTTCTACATTTGCAAACAAACACTCACTTGTACGCTTTTTTGTTTAGCAAGTCTACCAGTTGTTTAGCCATGAATCTATCACGTGGGAGATTCAACCTCTACTTCGGGGGACCATCCCCGCCCACCCTAGGGAGGCTTTTCTATAGGAGATTTCAGGGAGTTAGGGGCAGCAACACACATCAGCCACCAACGCAGAGAGAGGGAAGTGTGTATTTCTGGGTAGCCAGGAAACACACAGAGGGAACTGAAGATCAGTAGGGGACACATTACTTGGGAGATCCGGGAGTTGAGGAGGCAGCATAGAGCAACAATTTTTGTTGGAGTTTGCAGCTAGCTGAACCAGCTACCTGCAATTCGCATTTTTTAGCAGTGGGACAGTGTAGAGGCCACCCAAAAAACATTCGTGTTGTTTGGGGAGCAACTGATCTTGGCTAAGAGTCATCCAAGTAGTGAGGAGTTGGGTAGCAAGGGTAAATCCAACATTTTGGAGGAGTTTGAAGAGGGATTTGCAGGTAGTTTGCAACAAGTCGAATTTGGCAGCCATAGTTGTGGTGAGGCTCCAAGGGGGTCGAAAATCATAAGTCAAAACTAGCCAAATTCCTTTCTATTTTTTCCTGGGTTTCTGACAAGGGTCAAAACCCTAAATTTACATAATTTTCTAGGCAGTTTTGAGGGGCAAATTCAGCCAGCAATGTAGAAAAACTAGGCCATTCCCCAAGGGGTCGAATTTGGCAGGTTAAAACCAGGGAAAACCCTTCCTGGGTTTTTCTGGGGTTTTGGAGAGGAGCACATCCCCAAAGTTGCATTAAAAAAGGACTGATTTGAGGGGGTAAATTAGAGCTTGAAGTCAAGCACCAGTGTAGTTTTGAGGGGAGAGCACGGTCTTCTGGGAGAAACAAATTCACAACGGTTGGGCACTTTGTATTGATCAACTGAGTCTTGTAGCTTTCCTTGTGCAAGCCCAGGTGAACCTCATCCAACTTTTATTGTACTTTAGTTTATTTATTAATAAAAAATGAGTCGATTTGGGTGTTAATGAGAAATTTCTATTCATATGTTCCTTACTGAAATAAAATTTTATTGTGAATGTTATTACTTGCCTTTATTATCACTGCAAATATTCCATTAGGAATACTACAGAGCATGCCTTAAGAAGAAATAATCAAATAGTTGATACTAGCTAAGATGTACACAACGGGAAAGTGCTAGAGACCTATCATAAATTAGTTCACAATCAATTACTAACATTCATATGGAATACGAAAGTAGAGACTTAAAGTAAACATATAAGTTGCATGCAATGAATTAGTTCCTTAACATGTAACCAATATATAAACACACATGCATACATGACTGGAGTACTAGTTAGCTACTATAACCAATAGAGGAATGCACAAGAATCAATGCATGAATTGAGAAGCTTCTCATTAACACTGATATACATTCGAATACATGTACCATAAGCTCATAAAAACCCGATAGTGGGATGAGAGCAGTTCATATAATCTCCAAAACATAGCACTAGCCTCACAATACTTCTTGTTAGCTTCACAAGCATGAAATAACAATCTAATCACTGCCTAACTTAAGAGTTAAAAGTCCCTTTGATTGAGGCATGAGGGTGCATTTATAGAGATGGGGGTGACTTTTCACCTTTCTCGTGACCTTTCATTGCTCCATGACTCTTCAACTTCTCTAAGGCCTTTTAGAATTCTTCATGACCTTTCATGTTCATGTTTTCCTTTTCTATGATTTTAATATTTGTCATTTTATGACAAAATAATATATTTACTATATAATAAGACAAAATGCAACAAATTTTGATATAGTATATGGAAGGAAAGATATCGAAATTTAAGAGACATGTTGATGTATTCGTCATATCCTAGGATTTCCTTGGTGTTGATTTGAGTATCAAATGGTTGTCACTGATTGCGATCATGCATCCATGCAACATTAGATATATGTGACCAACAATTACCCTGTAACTTCAATCCTGATCATGTTGAGAGAAATATCATTCCTCTTTGAGGTTGGTTTTAGTTAACCACCAAAAAATTATTCCCATTAGTCTTTGAACAACATATATCATTGCATTAGAAGCCTTGGAATCTAATAATTCGTCATCGTCAACCTTAGGGAATGTCTCCAAAAAGTAGAACAATATTGGCAAGATCTTCATGTTGCTCATGAAAAATATGCTAAGTTTTAATCAATTTTCTTGAACTTGTCCTTTCTAAACTAAATGCATCTATCATATCCTAGGTGGTCTTCAAAATGGTTAAAACCTCCAATATTATCTCCATAAAAATGTTCTGGCCTCCTAATCCCTTCAAAATGTTTCAAAGGAAATCCTTGCGAGCTAGTTTTAAAGAAGGTGTAATAGCACTCTCAATGAATTATGCCTTTATGCATGTAGATGTTTTCTCAGGTGGGAATGGGTGTGTCATGTAGTGATTCTTTGCACGACATCTTTCACATGTATCTTATTGGTCATTAAAGCTCCAAACTGTTCAACTTGCTTACCATATCCATAATATGTCTCTCAATCTTGAACTATGAATATGACTAAGATTAAGTGACCATTTTATAACACGTCTTAAGAAATTATTGTCCATCAAGGCGGTTGAATCTTTCTAGACTAAATAATTCTTTAATAGTGTATTGTTTGAACCATTTTTCACTGAGTATTCCATTATAAATTTCCTTGCATTAGGGATAACCTTTCATAGCCCTTTCATTATACTCTTTCGCAACCTTCGTTACAAGATCATCGCAACTCATTTGATATATGCTTGCATCCCACTATTCATTAATAAAACCTCCATTATTATACATAATCTCATCACATTGTGCACTATTGATATATAATCTCATGACAACATTTCAATATAATTTTCATAGCCCTTTTCTTGGAATTATTGCATCCTATTGTCGCACAAAGTGTCTAGGCACCGTGATAATGCTCAGAGTAAGGGTTGTCACTCTAATCCTTACTCACTCCATTTAGACTCTCTCCTAGACAAGTCAAGGGGGGTAGTCCCTAAGGTGAGTGAATGAGAATAACCTGTGGAACACAAGCTCTAGGAGACTTGAAGATGGACAACCTAATGAATTTAGAACAAGTCTTGTCAACTGAGATGAATAAATTAAACCCAAGACAAAACCATAAGATACAAATGATTATAGACCAGTGCCTTAGTATTTCATTAACCATATACTGAAGAGAAACAAGATATCCCAATTAATTTATATATGCGACGAATAGTGACAATCATGAATGATCAATGTAAATGCTTAAAACTTTATCACACAAGATATTCTAGATTTAAAATAATAAAGAATTCAAATCCAGAATAATTTTCCAATAGGAAATATAACTTTTTAAAACATTAATCGCACTTTCCAATACAGAAATTACTACCACAAAATTTAAAATCTTAAACCTAACACAAAAGACATCAAGGAACTTTAGATTAGAGTTTTAATTATCCCTTAGGTAAATTTCTAATGTGTTAAGCTCATGAGGCAATTTTAATGTGGCAAATGGAATAATTAAACTTTCATGTGACCAAAAATAATAAAATCAAAAGCACTTTAATAAATTAAAATTTTAAGTGGGCCATAGGCCACATCAAAAAAATCTAATGTGAAAGTGCAAATCCTCAATTTTTAAATAATCTCAAGTCACAAAAGTGATTTTTTTTTAATATATTAATTTTTTTTTTTTTTACATTTTTCAATTTTTTTTTATGTTTTTTTATACTGTTTTTTCAAAAACAAAAATTAAAATCACAAGTTAAAAATCAAAATAAAAAATTTCAAAAAAAACAAAAGTCCAAAACAAACATCGAATCTAATAAAACCAAATCGAATATCAATTAAAATAATCAAATCGAATTTACATAATGAAAATTAAAAATATATATATATATATACACTAAACCCTAACCCCTAACTCATATACATATTAAAAAACAAATGAGAAATTAAACTAACCTAATGCATGTGCAATGTAAATGAAATAAAAAAACAAAGAAAATTCGAATGTGTTGAGTTTGTTTGTTGTGCGTATGCATGTCGATGACGAAAAATGGAAGAAGACTACGCGCAAGTAGCATCAGCGAGGAGGGAAGGAGTCGCATGAAGGTTTAGCAAATGACTGAGTCTACTACACGAATCTGTAGATTCGCATGGAAGGGAGGATCTAGATACGGGAGAAAGGTTGCGGATAGACAACAGTGATTGGACAGTGTTTGAGGGTTGCGGGAGATGGCGGCGGGGTTTCAGATGAAGAGGGAGTTGCGGGTTTGCAAGGTGAGGGCAGCTAATGGAAAAGATATAGACATGAAGCATGAGGAGTTTGCAGATCCGTGGGTAGCAATGAAGGAGGAGCAATGAGAAGGGAGAATGCTACAAAGAAATCCAAAATTTTTAGAAACCACAAAAAACAAATATTGAAATTGTGGAGGAACCCAAAAAACCAAGTAGCAAATCGAAAAAACCAATCAAGAAAAATGATAGCTCGGAAACTCTTTGAAAATTTTCCAGAAATATCAATTAAAATGTTGAATCCACTTACTTTAGATCTAACCCTAAAACCCTCATGAAATTTTCCAGATCTAATAATTTTGGAACCCTTATAAAAATTTCCAGATTTAAAACTCTTTAAACCCTTGGATTGCAAAATTTTTGGATAATATCCCTGAAAATTTATTTTGATAAACCCCAGAGATATAGATCTTGCCCTCCAGGGCCTAGATCTGGACTCTACTCATATTTCTTCCTCAGATCTGTAGCTGCACGACAACAAGAAAACACCCAAACGATATATACAATGATAAAAACCAAAACCCAGAAAAACCCAAGTCAGAAAACCAAAAATAATTTATAGATCTATGTACAAGAATGGTAGATCTATCAGATCTAAGGAGTATGATTCCAACTCCGCTTCCAGACCTGATAATCTAAGGCTCTCAACAGCTAGATCTATCAATTTCCCACATAAAAAATGAATTTTTTAAATTTTAAGGAGGTGCTAACTTGAAACTCTTTGTGCATCACCAACAAAAAATCTTATGATAAGCTCGGGTTAATTTTACTGGGCTCCTTAGAAAACATGATCGGGAGTTGGCTGGTCCAACTAAAAAATTCCCCTAATGCCCGAGGATCTAACATCAAGACATTCCTACAAAACTTAGTCCATCCATTAAAATAGAGAGAGAAAATGACAATAAAATTCAGATAAATAGAGATACCTACTATTACATTCAAAATTTAAATTATCACTTAAAACCCAACGACTGAGCAAGATACCTGTACTCAAATCACTCTTCACATGCTATCATCAATGGCTAAAAAAAATTATGCATGAAAACGACACATCTTACAATATTTCCATAAAGAGTAACACTAGAAAAGCTTAACCCCAAAGTCTTTCTTTATTATCCATAAAAATATTACACTAGAGCTTCTTGCTAAGCACACAACTCAGAGGTCAGATGGATTGACTCACAAATGGCTTCCTATTTAATGATAAATCCTCCAACGGCTAGTTCGAGTAATCCTTTTCAAAGTAATCTCAATTGTTGATGAGAATTAAAATTTCCTTTAATCTCATTCATCGAAATATTTAAATATTTGAGGAAATCCAAAATTCGAAATTAAATGCATTTTAATTAATTCAAAAAATAAATTTTTTGAATTAATTTCCCCAAAATTTTGACTTTGACGTAACCATAGGGATCAAAGGCTTAAAATTTATCAAAATAATTAATTTACCTTGGTCCCTGGACCTCTTAAAATTTAATTTTTAAGGACCGACGAATTTTGCCTCTGTAGAATTTAAATTTGCCTAGGACCTAAAATTAATTAAATTTCTCGCTTAGGATTTTAATTAATTTTTTGCTAGAAAAATTAATTAATTAACCTATGAGGGGATAAATTATTCTTCCAACCCTCAGGACACTTTACATCATGATTTTCATATTTTTTACATCATAAGGGGGAAAACCCATTTGTAATAGACCCTCATAGGCTACCCATTTCTGCGACACAAATATAATCTGGCAGACCAAGAAATTTGTAATAAAATAACCTAACCAAATAGTTAGGATTATCCCTAAATCACTTTTACATAGACTCAATCTAGAACACTAGAACTTGCCTAAGATCCCAGTGACAATTCATTTTGACTTTGGTGTAAGATTGAAGGAAAACTCTGTCGACCATCTAAGAATGGATCAGTGAGACAAAAAACCTTCCAGAATGTAGATCATCACCAGAAAAATAGGTTTACCTAGGAAATTACATACACGACATGGATATGCTGACATTATTTGCATTATACACATGTAAAAAGGGTTTACGTAACATCTTGGAAGTACACCCATACTAGTACACCCCCCTTTACACATCGGTCAGGTGTAACGGCACGAACACATCGGTTAGGTGCTATTCCTTTTGCAAAAAAAGGGGGGTGTACTAGTATGGGTCATTGACACGTAGTGGTCAACATCTGGCTCTACTTGGGGACACGTTGTTGCACCGAAGGAATGTGAGAATCCAGAATCTGTATCCACGCAACACATAATATAACATAAGGAGCGTCCATCCAAAAATCATCATATAATGTTAAGAACATGAAAGATATAAGCTCTTCATTTATTAACTATCCTACCTACAAAATAAAATACTGAAATAAAAGGTTGTGGTGTTAGGAATAAAATACAAGGGATGCCCGATGGCATCAAATGTGTTCAATGTAGTGCATGTTGATAATTTTCTTGCTTTCAAGAGAATCTATTGGTTGTTTCTCAGATGTGTCATGTCCAATCCTGCACACGGTAGGACTTTTTCCTATCCAAAAATCAAGTTGCTCGTGGCCATCAGATGGATCAAAACTCTTTCTCATTCTCTTTCTCTTGCACTTTTCTTTGTGATAGGCTGGGATGTTGATGATGATGTGGTCGGTGTACAACTTCCTTCCTGATCTAAAAGACGGTCATATGGAAAATTTGGAATGTTCAAGACTTCTATGACCTGCTCTTCTTTATGAACCTGATTTGTTATGACTGGTGGATCAAGCATGTAAGCATCAACTTGATTCTTATCAATTTCCATTTTACCTGGGTCAGCTTCAATTAGCCACTTTTTAATGGAACAAATTACCTCCTCATAATAAGATGGAGCTTGTTGCAGTAGACAGGGAGACTTATAATCTATTGACGTTTCCTTGTTCCTTTCATCCCCTGACCGATGCTAAAATTTTTGTACCTATATCTTTTCCATTGTTATGGCATCCATCTGGTTAGAGTGTTCAACCTTCATAGCATTGATTTCCTTGGCATGGTTTTCCTCCATGGTCAATAACCTATTCTGAAGACACATCTAACCAAATTCTATGTCCTTTATAATTTTATCATTGCTTTCATGCCCATGAAGTAGTTTTGCATATAGTTTATCTCTTTCTTATGATTTGCTTGCATGGTAGCTAGCTAATTATTATAATTGAATCTCATGATGGTCATTTCTTCATCCATAGTTGATAATCTATTTTGAATCGAACTTATTTCTTCTTGATAACTTGCTTCCATGCAGTTACCTGATTTGAATGATTAAATTCCATGATCGTCATGTTTTCCTCTAGGGCTAATAACTTGCTTTGCATAGAATTAATTTCCCTAGTGTGATCAACTATAAATGTTTCTTGATTAAGTTCCATTTTTTTAATAAGTTGAGCCTGATTAACTTCTACATTCTTCCTTACTTGAGCCTGATTTAACTGTATGTTTTTAACCATTTGAATTAAGTTCTTGAAATCATTTTCAACTTCTATAGTTTTCTTTACTTCATCTTTTTCTTTGACTTTGTCTTTATCTCCATATTTATCTTCAAAGGCATCAATGATTGATTGTAGAGAATCAATTAGGGAAATTAATATACCAATCAAAATCATCTCCAGATAAGGCAAGAATGAAATTATTCATCTTCACATCTTCATATTTAAAATATGGGAGACACTTGTTTATACAAAGGCTGACATTCTGAAGATGATCTTTAGCAGTAAAAGAATTTTTACGTTGGAAAGGAGGAAATTCATCAATGGCTTCACCAAGAAAGGAAGGATAGTCATGTGGAGCTCCCTATATATTAGCAAAATCACAAGCAAAAAACAAGTCATATTCCATGATGATCTGATTAACGGGAAAAATGGGCCAAATGGATATCAAAGAGGGAGATCTGTGCTCAAGAAAATGAAAAAATATACAAGAAGCGAGCTTCTAACAGAAATTATTGTAAGAAATGGAAGAAGTGGATTCGCCACTTGAGCATAAATCTCTCACAAAGAGACTAAAGGTGAAACTGAAAAAGTTAGTGGATGGAGGGAGATGAAACCCTGAGAGGGCTCCTTGTCTGGGATTAAATGAATGAATAAGTGGAGTCGCCACCCAAACAGGAAACCAACCAGAATGTCCAGGTGTAGAAAGTGAAGATGAAACGATTAGCTGAGATATGACGAGGGTTAGGATGGAGAGACGAAATGATGTTAGAAAAATGAGATGAAATGTCGTAAAGCCATGGTCCAAAAAATTGGTCCTTGGTGACAATGGAAAAAAGTGTTGGCTTTGCCGGCTCGAATGAGAGATGATAAATGAGAAGAATGATGAAGAAATATCGATGAAACTCTGAGAATAAAATATCCCTGGCAACAGCACCAAAAAATGTTGTGTTTCTTGATGGGTTAATGAATGGTGGAAAAGATGAGATGATTAGAAAAATGTCGTGAGGACCAAGGAAAGAAAAACTCTATCCCCGACAACGACGCCAAAAAAATTTCATGCCACTTGACGGGCTAATGAATGATGGGAAAGATTAGATGATTAGAAAAATAACGTGAGGACCAAGGACAAAAAAAATCTATCCCCGGCAACGATGCCAAAAAATGTTGTTGCACAATGTGTCTAGGAATGACGACAATGCTCAGAGTAAGGGCTATCACTCTAATCCTTACTCACTCTGTTTAGAGTCTCTCTTAGACAAGTCAATGGGGCTAGTCCCTGAGGTGAATGAATGAGAATAGCTTGTGGAACACAGGCTCTAGGAGACTTGAAGATGGAAAACCTAATGAATTTAGAACAAATCTTGGTCAATGTGATGAATAGATTAAACCCCAAGACACAACCACAAGATAGAAATGATTATAGGCCAGTACCTTATTATTCGATTAACCATAGACTGAATAGAAACAAGATATCCCAAGTAATTTATATATGTGACGAATAGTGACAATCATGAATGATCAATGTAAATTCTTAAAACTTTATCACTCAAGATATTCCAGATTTAAAATAATTAAGAATTGAGATCCAGCAATTTTCCAATAGGCAATATAATTTTCTAAAACATTAATCGTGTTTTCCAATATAGAAATTACTACTACAAAATTTAAAATCTTAAACCTAACACAAAAGACATCAAGGAACTTTAGATTAGAGTTTTAATTATCCCTTAGGTAAATTTCTAATGTGTTAAGCTCATGAAGCAATTTTAATGTGGAAAATGAAATAATTAAACTTTAATGTGACCAAAAATAATAAAATCGAAAGGACTTTAATAAATTAAAATTTTAAATGGGCCATAGGCCACACTAAAAAAAATTAATGTGAAAGTGCAAATCCTCAATTATTTAATAATCTCAAGTCACAAAAATGATTTTTTTTTAAAATATTTTAGATTTTTTTATGTTTTAGATTTCAAGATTTTTTTATTTTTTAGATTTTTCAAATTTTTATGGTTTTTAATGTTTTTTCAAAAATAAAAATTTAAATCATAAGTTAAAAATAAAAAAGAAAATCAAAATTAAAAATAAAATTAAAAAATTAAAAATAAAAGTCAAAGCAAAGGTCGAATCTAATAAAACCAAATTGAAAATCAATTAAAACAAATCGAAATGAGGAAACAAAAATAAAATAAAAACAAATCAAATTTCAAATTAAAAAAATAAAAACAAAAAATATACTAAACCCTGACCCCTAACGCATGTACATATTAAAAAGGAAATGAGAAATTAAACTAACCGAATGCATGTGCAATGTAAATGAAATAAAAAAACAAATAAAAGTCAAATGTGTTGAGTTTGTTTGTTGTGCGTATGTAGGTCAATGGCAGAAAGATGGAAGAAGACTACAGATAGGTAGTAGCAACGAGGAGGGAAGGAGTCCCGTGAAGGTTTAGAAAATTACTATGTCTGCTACATGGATCTGTAGATTCGCGTGGAAGGGAGGGGTTGGATGTGGGAGAAAGGTTGTGTACAAGTAGCAATGATTGGATAGCATTTGAGGGCTGCGAGAGATGGCAGCGAGGTTTGGGATGAAGAGGGAGTTATGGGTTTGCAGGGTGAGGGAAATTGGTGGAAAATATACAGACAAACAGCATGAGGGGTTTGCAGATCTATGGGTAGCAATGAAGGAGGAGTGATGAGAAGGGAGAATGTTGCAAAGAAATCCAAAATTTTCCAGAAACCCAAAAAAAAATAAAAAATAAAAAATGAAATTTTGCAAGAACCCAAAAAAACAGGCAACAAATTGAAGAAACCAATTAGCAAAAATGATAACCCATAAACTCTTTGAAAAGAATTCAGAAATACCAATTAAAATTTTGAAACCACTTGCTTCATCTCTAACCCTGAAACCCTCATGAAAATTTGCAGATCTAAGAATTTTGGAACCCTTATAAAAATTTCCGTATTTAAAACTCTTTGAACCCTTAGATTGCAATTTTTTTAGATAATATCCCTGGAAAATTATTTTGATAAATCCCAGAGATCCAAATCTTACCCTCCAGGGCCTAGATTTGGACTTTAATCAGATTTCTTCCTCAGATCTGTAGTTGTGCCACAACAAGAAAAAACTCAAACGATATATACAATGATAAAAAGTAAAACCTAGAAAAACCCAAGTCAAAAAGCAAAAAATAATTTACATATCTATGTACAAGAATGGTAGATCTATCAAATCTAAGGAGTATGGGTCCATCTCCGCTCCCAAACCTGATAATCTAAGGCTCTCAACAGCCATATCTATCAATTTCCCACATAAAAAATATTTTTTTTAAATTTTAAGGAGGTGCTAACTCGAAACTCTTCGTGCATCACCAACAAAAAATCTTATGATAAGCCCAGGATTAATTTTACTAGGCTCCTCAGAAAACACGATCGGGAGTTGGCTGGTCCAACTAAAAACTTCCCCTAACACCCAAGGATCTAACATCAAGACTTTCCTACAAAACTCTGTCCAACCATTAAAATAGAGCGAGACAATGATAATAAATTTCAGATAAATAGAGATACCTACTATTACATTCAAAATTTAAATTATCACTTAAAACCCAACCACTGAGCAAGATACCTATACTCAAATCACTCTTTAAAAGCTATCATCAATGGCTAAAAAAAATTATGCATGAAAACAACACATCTTACAGTATTTCCATGAAGAGTAACACCAACAAAACTTAACCCCAAAATCTTTCTTTATTATCCATAAAAAGATTACACCAAAGCTTCTTGCTAGGCACACGACTCAGAGGTCGAATGGATTGACTAACAAATGACGTCCTATTTAAAGATAAATCCTCCAATGGCTAGTTCGAGTGATCCTCATCAAAGTAATCTTGATCGTTGATGAGGATTAAAATTTCCTTTAATCTCATCCGTCGAAATATTTAAATATTTAGGGAAATTTGAAATTTGAAATTAAATGCATTTTAATTAATTCAAAAAATATTTTTTTTGAATTAATTTCCCCAAAATTTTGACTTTGACTTAACCCTGGGGATCAAAGGCTTAAAATTTATCAAAATAATTAATTTACCTTAGTCTGTATACATCTTAAAATTTAAATTTTAAGGACCGACGAATTTCTCCTTTGGAGAATTTAAATTTACCTAGGACCTAGAATTAATTAAATTTTTGGCTTAAAATTTTAATTAATTTTTGGCTAGAAAATTTAATTAATTAACCTATGAGGGGATGAATTATTCTTCCAACCCTCATGACACTTTACATCATGATTTTCATACTTTTTACATCATAAGGGGGAAAATCCATTTGTAATAGACCCTCACAGACTACCCATTTCTACGACACAAATATAATCCAGCAGACCAAGCAATTTGTAATAAAATAACCTAACCAAATAGTTAGGATTATTCCCAAATCGCTTTTACATAGACTCAACATAGAACACTAGGACTCACCTAAGATCCCAGTGATAATTCATTCCGGCTTTGGGGTAAAACTGAAAGAAAACCTTGCCGACTATTCGAGAATGGATCAGTGAGACCAAAAACTATCGGAATGTAGAACATCACCAAAAAATTAGGTTTACCTAGGAAATTACATACACAACATGGATCTGCTGAGATTATTTACATTATACACATGCAGAAAGGTTTTACATAACATCTTGGAAGTGAAACTGATATTGATAGTTGTACGGTATGAACACATCGGTCGGGCACTATCCCTTTTGCGAAAAAGGGGGGTGTACTACTATGGGTAGTTGACACATAATGGTCAACACGTACCTTTGATATAATTTCCATGCAACACTTATAATGTTTTCATGTGCTAAAATAAACACATTGCTTGGCATATACTTTATCATGTTCGACATGGAATATATTATGGTGCTCTTTAATGTGGTATTAGTTCATAATATGTTGTCTCCACCTATGATACATACACAACTTTTCCCAGCATTTAGTGCCTTGCTAGAAGATGAACCATCCTTGCACTAGTCACAATTTGATCTTGTGAGAAGGCGATGTTATATAATCTACAATTATGTTTTTTCTGGAGTTTTGAATTTTAGCATTAGGGGAAGGCTAAATTGTAGTAAGAAGTATCGCCTCTATTCCTATACCATGCACTTGTGATTCAGTCATTCTCTGGTGGTTCTCTAGTGGTGTGCACATAATCATATAGTCTTACATTAAGGCCTTGTCACATTCCTTTGTAACTATTAAAACATCACCTCTGAAACAATTCAATTATAAGATTATTTACATGTGTTTGATATATGATATAATTGCAGTGTTATCATTGTCCATTGCATCACATTCATGTGTGCATTTGCAAGTGGTATTAGTGTGTTATTCATTGTAGTGTTTATAGTGATACATAGTCTCCTTACTTGTAATATGTCATTGAAGCGTCCCATCACCGCCACTTTTACAATGTCTGTCGCATGCCTCATATTTGGTGTATCCCTTCAATAGTTTTATATAATGCTATGGACTGTAGAAATAATATTGTCACATGGATTGATGAATGGTCTTATCAATTGAGCATTATCACATTCTCTAACACATGTAATATATGCTATAACCTTTGCAACGTATTGCTTGTTTTATTACAACTTTAGGCACAGCCTTTATTGTGTACTTTTATTACAATGCTTTGCTTTCAATGGTTTCCACTATTTTTAGCTCATGCACTAGTCGCATGTATCCATTTTTACATCCCTTTGGTTTCCCATCGCACCCGTTGTCATAACTATGTGTCACATTCTTTGTTCCTCCTCCTCGCACTACTAGAGTATAATCTTGCGTAGATTGCATATGGTATTAGTGTGTGTTTCATCACACCGTTGGCATACAAATCAATGGAAATAGTCATACATATCTTCCGATGCATGTGTGGATGTATATTGTCAATGAAAGATCTAATAAATTCCCATCATTGCATTTTAACAATGTCTCTTGCACTTATGTTCATAGTCTCCAACACATTTGTAACACATTATTCGGACATGATATCCAATGCATCCTTTGATGATTTAATGTTGCCTTCAATAGCTTTCAAATGTTCCTTTTGCATGGTTATTCAACATATTATTTTACAACATTAATATATCATCTACCAATGTATGTCCTTATGTATTTCCCTACTTCATCGACATATTATCGAGCCCTTCATGGCATTTTTTGATATATTTTCCATAGCTTACCCTACATGCCATAATATAATATAATTTTAAAAGATTATGGGACATAATAATAAGAATGTTACATAGAGATTTCTTGGAAAACAAATGTGCAATGCAAAATGTGGAACCTTGAAGAATTAATCTTTCATGCACGAACAAAACCTTTTCTCTGAAGAATTTAATATTCAGGCATGTGAATGAACTTAATGATTGAAAGGGGAATTGATATGTAATGTAATTCCTAGCATGACGATGCAATAATATAGTGCAAGTGCCATGAAATTCTTGTAAAAATGCATCATAGAGGATGAGGATTAAGATAAAACATGAATGTCACGAAAGCCCCCAAACCCTAATGCATTCACAAGAATTAAAACCAAGATGAATCTAGGTGGATAAATGTAATATTCAACATGAATTCATGATCAAGCATAGGGTTTGATGATAACTAGGTCACTGAAGGACTTGACCAATGCAAGACATAAGCACATCTGTTAGGATTTGAAAAGCAAATGGGGGACCCAAAATTTTGGTGTAAGACTAAATTTTTGGGCGTTGTTGTAACAACTACAACAACATCATGATTCAAGAGGATGAGGTGTTAGCATAATTACTCATGGAAAAGGATTTATCCATGTGACCATGATGAAGAAGATTCAAGTTATAAGTCATATTGATGGCCAAATGGGTCAAATTTATGCCCTAGTTGGCTATAGGGATGTGTTATAACTGAACCACTAGGAGGAAAAGGCATTCAATTTTATTCTAGTGCATTTCTTTTGTAGTTGAGTAGTGATCCAGGAGGATCCAGAAATAGAAGTGACCTTGAAAATAGCACAAAAATCAAAATAATTAGATGGAAGTGAAACAAGAACCAGACCATAGTGCTCATCGCCCTCATTGCAACAGTACAAACGACACTCAAATTTGAGTTTGTATGCTCAAATTATAACCGATCAAAGTTCTTGTCAAACTGGGCCAAGTGGCAATCACTAATGAGGCAACAATTTGGCAGAGTCCCGGCACATGAAAGACGATGGTCGGAAAGGGAAAATTTGTCGTATTCTTAATTTTTCTAATAACCCTTAATTTCCGATGAATTTTATTTGTTTATTATGTAAAAAAAAATAAATATCTCTCTCTCTCTCTTCTCTCTTCTCTCTTCTCTTCTCTCTCTCTTCTCTTCTCTCTGTATTTATATTATATATATTATAATATATATATATTATTTATTTTTTATATATATAATATATATATATATTATTTATATATATATATATATATATATATATATATATATATTAATACTTCTATATATCCACCCCACAACGATCATCCCGACGATTTATATAATACATATTTAAAATAGGGTGGGTGGGCCATCCCCGATGAACCCGCCCAAACCCATTGGAGCCATGAATCATATATTCAAACCGCATATTATAACCATCGACTAAACCAAAACTCAAAGCCACATTTTTCAACAAATCCGCATTGTATTTGAGATGGGTGGGTTTTGAACCCAACCCACCCCCAACATATATGATTGCACCACCAATGAGACACGACTCATTCATTGGTGGCTTCACCTCATCACTTTTATTTAAACTTGAATTTCTCATTCGACTGCAGAACAACGAAGGAGTAGACCAATGGAACCCTAAGCGACCAAGAGGGCTGGAACCATGAGTGAAAGATCTTGCTAAGATACTGGAAAGATTCCCTTAGAGGGTTAGAGGTGCCAATGTCAAAATTTGACAATTTTATAGCCATTTTTTCACGTTTTCATGCCAGGAATCCAACCGTGCAGTCTATTTTTCTAGCCAAGGTCTCCATTTCCAAGCCATCATCGGAAATGGAGGTATAAGGGTAATTTTTGTAAAGTTGATTGTAATTAATTTCTTTGTTGCCACTTAAGGAAAGAAGGCCTCACCACTTTGAGTAGGGTGCAGAGAGGTGGCCCACATTGGGTGAAATCTATAATCAAATTGTTTGTGTGCCTTTGATCTCATGGTTGCTTTATGATTTCTACTTCTTTTCATGTGTTAATTTACTTGGTTAATATGATCTTTAATATGCAATTTTCTATCCATCCTTGAAGTTAAAAGATCTGGATCAAGTAGAGTAGCTAGGGGTGGATAAAGAGAGTGGAAAATAAATAGGGTTTGTCTTCTATAGTATCCGAGGGGCTACATGTCTCACTCCTTTATATTTTCACCATTTCCATTCAGATAAAGAGAAAGTATAATAACCTAAAATCCTAGTTAGGTTTTCTCCCAAAAGGGTTTCCTAGGTCATAACTTGTGTTATTGGGGTTTTGTGAGTGATTGTTCTATTTGTTCCCCATTTTCCACATTTTATATATTGCATGCACAAGAAGAAAATATAATTTAATAAATCTAGAAAGTCTAAGAAAAATTAACACCCATGGTATAAATTTTTGGATTTCAGTAAATTTTTATCAGATCTATTGTGATGAACTATCCAATGGAATATCCATGACATTTTATGAATCAATCTCCAAGGGCACAACCTTGTCATTGTTAATAATAGAGAAAAAACTTGGTTTCATTTCTGGTTTTTTGTTTATTTCTTGTTCTTGACATGCTTGTTTGTTTTTTTCTATATTGCAAGTTTATTTCATTTCTAATGTACTAACTCTAACAATTCTTTGTTACAAAAACAACCACACGAACATGTCCCACTTTATCACTACTAATAAATAGAATTGAATGGACAAAAACACAAAAAATATGAGGACATATATGACCAAGATTTAGGAGCATTGAATAGAAATAAGGATTGAACATGTCAAAGAAACAAGTCTTCACTAGAAACTCATAATTTGGTGCACATTAGGTCATGTGAAATCACTTTATGAGAATAACAACATGAAGTGGTTCTAACTATATCCAAAATGCTTTTGGGGAAAACATCTGTTGGTATCCAGATAGGGGTGATTTATCCACCTTGTTCTAACATTAATTTATCAATCCGGGCGCGTATCCTTTCAAGGCAATGTGCAAGGTATATGCAAGGGCAAACATGTAATCCTTTCCAACCAAGGGCTTGTGGGTTAAGATTCAAAACATGACTGTAAGATTAACAATTTACAGAACTGCAGAAATGATCATAAACAGTAAATAACTGCAATAGCAACATAAACCGATAAATCACACACACACAAAGACGCAACACCTGATTAGAAGAGCAGACCCAGCTCTCTAATCAGGGCTGTGTTGGCCACGGAAAAGACTAGAAGAGAAAAATGGATGATCTTTTATTACTCGGTAATAGATGTTTACAATACCGATGGGAGAACCCCCATTCGCAGGAACAACCTGCAACTTATACACAGCGAGGGAGAATAACAGATCTCCCAAAAACATAGTAACTGCAGAAACAAAGATTTACATTGGTTGAAACAGTATCAACATCAGATGTTTGAGATAGCAAGAAGGCCTAAGAATAGTTTAAGGAGCCTGTTACCTGAGCTGCGTGACCTCCTTTTGGTTGGCCGTTACCAGATCTGTTGCGATAATGTTGAAGTGAGGGTTCCTATTATCCACGTTGCGATCAAACACATAATTTACTACCGCAAATAGATAGACTCCATTTGTTTTTTCTTCATTAATTAAAATATACCAATTGGACAAGTAAGGGGGTATTTACCTTGTGAGTTTAACATGACAGCATAGGTAAATGAGTACAAAAAGGTCAAAAAGGGTAATGGAAATGGTCAGGAAGATGGCCCAATTTGGTACCCAACATCTCCCCCCAACTAGCGTTCTACATGTCCTCATGCAGTCCACCGCCCTCGCAAATCTAGGTTTCGTGGACTGTAGGTTTCATGAAGCTGGGTAATATCATATTCTACGACCATTTCTATCCCTGGAACTTTAAATCCATCCGAATGGACAACTTCCTTCCACCAATCCTTCGGGACATCATAAGCTGGAGTATAAATTTCAGCAGGCAACCAGAGAACAGGAAACTGAAATCGAAGCCCCATCCACCGGGTCCCACATGTCTTGATATATGCCACATACCTAGGCACTCTAGTAAGTACTCGTGCAAAATTTGGTGCCCCAAAAGGTTCTCTGTTCCAGACAACTGTAGGTGACGTCATCCACCTCCTCTGACAACAACCAAGGGCCTCTTTTTGAAATGTGGTGAGTTGCTTGACACAAAGATCAAGACACCATCTTTGGGTCCTCACCATTCTATCTTTGTTTCCCCCAATCCCCATAAAGGTGTTGTGCTTATTGAACATTGTCTCTGACCTCTCATGTTCCCCTCTTACTATAAATGGATTTGTAACTTGATTGGATTCAAAAGTGTTACAAGCCTTCTGTCAGTGAATCTAATTAAAAATGTAAGAGGTGAGAGCCCTTAAATGAATGTCCCCCACATATGGGACCGGGTTAAAATCTTTGTCCAACCGCAGTAGGTACCCATGCAAGTAAAACTCACACATCAAATGTTGCGTTGGTACATCATGACTCCTCAAAATTTGGAGGAATTACACACCATCCTCCATCTCATGGTTGATCTCATTCTTAATACTTTCCATGCAAAATAAAAGGGAACGTTCATGCAAAAATTAGGAATAACAAGAAGCAGGGGGATGACATGCCATAACCTCTTGCACCAGATTGAACATCTGCTCCTTGTCGGCCTTCAGTTCTGCCAATTTATTTTCCATCTGCTCCATCTTGAATTGCTGCTTCGCATGCCATAACCTCATAACATCCATGCGCTCCACATATCCAAAGATGGTTGTGGAGGCCATTTCCTCAGTCCTTCTGATCTCATTTCTGTATTGAGCCGCAGTAGATTTCCAGGACTGTATTTCAGTTGTTAAGGCATACTACCGATCTTCAAATAGTCATTCGATCGGGTCTGTCTGAGTGGCAGCAAAGGTCATGACTATCTGGTCTACTTGGGTTTCTACGTCAACCCCGATAGGTTTGACCATTTTGGCTTGTCGCTTGTGCTTCTTTATTTGTTTCTACATTCTTTGTACCTTCTTTCTTAGTTTTCTTACCTCCATTTTGAGCCACATCGTCTCCTTGAACTACAGCTGATACTTTTGCTTCACTGGAAGCCTTCGTTGTTCACACAGCTCTATCCACTCTTGCTTAACTAGTATTTCCTCAACCAGAGGAAAATCCCTCGGAACATCTTCTAATATGTTGACTGGAGAATTTTCCTTCCCTACTCGCTCTTCTTCACTTATTTCATGCCCAACAGCCCCCTCACCTGACTGTATCGTTGGCTCATTTTTCGGGACCATTTCACTTGGTCCCTCCTTTTCACCAATAGCGATTTCCTCTTCATGCACACGCTTTGCGACTGGTGATGTGTTGGCAAGATACTCTCCTGCTGATGTGTCTTTTGAGATTCCTCTTGGTTCTCTAGCCTCCAGACTTTCTTTTCTCCTTTCTAGCTCCAATGTACCCGCCACCTGAGTGGCTTCCACTCTATAAGTTTGTGGCCCTTGTGACAGATTCAAAGCCACCAGAATTGCAAAATCTTCTTTTTCTTCCTGTCGAGGGGAAAACATTACCCTCACTCCTCTTGGAATTGGTGAAGAAAGGGAACTGGGGTGCATCTTCTATGTTTGGCCCCGAAGTTGACACTGGTTCTTGTGGTTCAGTGTCAACCTCGCACCTTGGTTCTCCTGTTTCTTCCTCCACAGGTCCCACGGTTTCCTCAACTCTGGGCCCTTCTTGTCTTTGTCCTTCCTCTTCTCCGAGTTCCATGTTCGGAGTGGTCACAACCTCCTCCTCAACCGGATTGTCCTCCTCCATCATCTCCATGGTGGCAGGAGATCCATGTGGGGTTCCTTCGGTCACCATATCGACCGCTTCGCCCACGCTGGTCTGTTGTGGGTCTACTCCTGTGACTGCCATATCATCAACTTGCTCTGATAGTTCCACGGGTGAAGCTAGTTCTTGTGGGATAGCCTCATTTGTGGTACTAGTGGGCCTTTCTACATCAGCCCCCATATCTTCCATTGCCTCCATAATTTCTGCTTGTTCTTTGGGAGCTACCTCATCCCCCAGTTCCTCCATTTCCATCTCCATTTCTTCTGGTTCCTCTTGGTTGACATAATCATCTTCTATAGGATCCTCCTCCATAGCTTTAGGTTCTTCTACCCTAGCAGCCATAACAACTATTATTTGTTCCTCTGTGGAGTCCTGAAACAACTCCCACAGAATCAAGATCTGTTCGATGGCGTTCATTATTAGCAGTCGAACCAACCCATGATGAGTGATGACCACCAATACCTATCATGCCCCCTGAGCTGAATGTGCCATTAGGTGAAGGCTCCTTAGAAAAAAGTAGGGCACATTCATGGAGAAAGCTTCTGCCTGTGGGAATCATAGGTGAGATAATATGCGGAGATGGTATTTGAAGATGGTGGAGTATCTTCCTTCGCACATCGTATATTTTATGACGAATTCTGCTACTTCTCCCCATGGATATGGTAGCGAATTTCTGTCATACCCCCGACCTTTCTGTGTTATACTTTCTCCACCTTGAAGGAAGGCCTCGTGGAATTCCAGAAGGGTAGTTCTTCTCACAAACCATTGTTTCCCAACTTGAGGAAGCTCGTTGACTTCCGCAATGATTTCTTCTGTTACGGGGCTCTCAATTCCGCAAACCCGAGAGCCTCCTTCTCCCAAGTTCAATGCAAATTCCATTGTCATTTCTTCATTTAACCCCGTCAACCTGTCAAAATACACATCCCATCCTGTATTCTGGAAAACCTATCATACGTCCCTATTATTCCGAACTGCCCTTGTGTTCTCAGGTTCATGTCGAATAGATCGGCCACCCATTGTTGCAAAGGTGGAATCAACACGTCAACTGCAGTTGGTTGGCAAGGGAGAGTGACAGGTCTCCAAACCGTTGGAGATTGAAATAATTTCATGGTTGATTTGGGAAATATCGAATGAACAATACTGGTACGTATGGAAATAATGACAAGACTAGTACTGGTACGCTTGAAAATAATGGCAAGTTAAGATGGTACTGTGGTGTGTGGGGAAAATGACTGATATGACTTGGTGCATATGAATCCGCATTCCAACAAATTTAAAAAAATATGATTACGGAGTACCGAAATCAATAGATTCGATTAGGAGGGATTTATGTGTACTAAATGATTTTTCGTGGAACTACGCCATTCATTATGACGGTTCCCCCCCCACTTAATGACAACTGTCCTCGACACATTTAATTGTCCTTTTTGGAATATTTAATTAAATCCATAAAACAACGTAGACGTACATACGGACTTACCTGGCAGAATGACGGCACAGCGGGTAGCAGCAACAGCGAGTAGCAACAACAGTGAGTAACAACAATAGTGAGTAACAGTTGTTCTGATGTAGCAGCACTGGCAGAGTAATGGCAGTTGCGGAGTAATGGCACCAGTGAAGTAACAACATTTGCAAAGTAATAGCAGTTACAGTGTAACGGCAGTTATGGAGTAACAGCAACTACGGTGTAACAGCAGCTATGGAGTAACAGCAACTACAGTGTAATGGAAGTTATGGAGTAACAACCCTGGCGAAGTAATAGCAGCTAGTGTAATGGCAGTTACAGAGTAACGGCAGCTACAGAGTAACATTAGTTATGGAGTAACAGCTCTTAATGAAATAACCGCACTTAGTGTAGTAACAACACTTAGTGTAGTAACAGCACTTAGTGGTACACACTAGTGAAATATAACAATATCTTAATGACTGATGAAGTGACAACGTCGAGTGTTACATTTCTCCTCGCCATATTTCTTTGTTGTTCTTGCAAAAGATAAACAAGTAAATAGAATATAATATATATATAATTATATATATATTTATAGATATTTTAGATATTATATATTATTTTTTTTAAGAATATATATTTTTTTAAGAGCAGGGTGAGGGTATCTTGTTTTCCAATGACCATTAAATAAGATGAAGTAGAACAATTTTTAACAAAAGCATCTTAGAGGATGGATGGTGGTATAATTTAAGACAGTGTCCATTTACTAGGAACAAGGTATGGTTTTCATCTATTGTACTTAGTCTAACCGTTCCATTGTTGAACACTGCGTCCACTTGATATGGGCCCATCGAAAGAGTGCAGAGCTTGCCTTTGAAATCCTTAAATCTGGAGTCATACATTAATGCCCAGTCCCCCACTTGAAACACCTTAGTTTTGATAAATTTATCGTGCCATTTCATTCTCTGCTGTTGAACAGCAGTAGTTTTCTGGACAACCATTGTTCGAATCTCATCCAACTCATTCAACTATTCCAGTCAGTGTTTCTAGGCTTCTGATAAATCTAGGCCTACTTCCAGAGCTTTTCTGAGTGTACTAATCTCAAATTCCACCGGAAATACTAATTCATATGGAGAAAACCATATTGTATTCCACCATGTTATTCTGTATGCCCATAGAGCTTCTGGAAGTTTTTGTGCCTAGTCTTGGCAATGGTGTTATACACAAATAGTGTCCACTCGGATGCTGTTATTACCACTAAGATAGGTGGCTATATTAGAAACAAACAATCAAATTCTATTATTGATTCCTTTTATGAAAATAGATGAGAGGAGAACCAAGAGGGCCAACCTGAGTCTTGCGCTCGATTTCCTCTCCTTCTTGATAGAGTTTTGCCGCTTTTTCTTTGTCTACTCAGATTCAAAAGGACCCGTGGAATCATAGCAGCATACTACTATGCAAGAAACAAGGATCTAAATTCATAAATAATGCAGGATCAGATGTGCATTAACCATATACAAGCATATATAAAAAAGTACACAAGAATATGGAAGGAAACAAGAATAGCTTTATTCAGATGAAAAGTAGCAAGAAGATTACAACCATGTGCTCTGACCCAGCATCATCCTCTAGTTAAGAAGCCCTTCTTCACCTCAAGCAAAGCTAGATCACCCAACACTGTGAATGTACACCAAAATACCAACAGCACTTCTTTATAAGATACAAAATTCCAGCCTCTGGATCTCTGTGATGAGGGATCCATATATAGATGATTACAGAGAGGTGAGTCATCTTTTGGGATCTTTATTAGTGTCTTCTCTTTGATAGTTCCTGCTTCCACTTGGAGAATGAAGATCTCTTACTCATCCCTGGTCGAAAATTGAGTGGCAAATGTCAAAGGGGAAGCTTCTGGAAGATTCCATGATCTTCCACCTCGCATTTTGGTCCCTGCAATTTGTCCATTCCCGACCATCGCACCCTACAGAGGAGCAAAACAGTATGCATCGCACCCTGTACATTGGGAAGGTGATATGCATCGCACCCTCTACATGGGGCTTTCAGTATGGTCCAGTTTTGACCATTTATGAGAAGTTTGGAGAACTTTTGGGAGATGATGTAATCAGTTGACCTTGTTCCTTTAGGCAGTGAAGCAACCCTTTTAGGGACTTAAGAGCCCTCAGTTTATGGACATTTTTGATTGGGGTTGAAGTGCCCAAAAATGTCTATAACAGCATACATATCTCCCAACTCATTATTAATACTGGAAATGGCCTTATTATCTTTCTCAATCAACTCATTCTGCTCAAATATAATCTGAATACATGACCAAATTTCATCATGGCTTCAATAATATTGGTCCATATAATTTCCTTAACTTGACCCAGTGTGTGGCCAATGGAGGATTCACCTGCAGACTTCTGTCATATTTCCATCTGCTTCTGAGCTCTTTGTAGCTCTGCTGCATGGAAAGTCTCAGTCTTTTCCTTCTAGTCTTGCAGAATATTAACTTGAGCCTGCAATATTTTAATTTCTTCTGTTTGGAGAGACATATTCTCCACTGCACTAGCCAATTGATCGTTAGTATTCCTTGTGTTCGTTGTAGAAGATGTAGATGTAGGAACTGTTGTAAGAGGTACAGATTCCAAAGGGACAATAGACATTATCGCAGCTTTCTCCTTTTCTTTGATTATTTTCTCCATCTTTGTTTCCATTTGTTTCAAATGTACATTTTTCAACATGATGAGATTCATCATGTCTGTCTTCTATGACTCTATTTCTTCAATGTCTTTGGCCAGAGGATCTTCTATGGTTGGCAATTTCAATTCTTTTCTCAATGATACTATGTCAGTATTCTTCTTCCTTATTATCTCCTCTGCAGCATTAATATTTGAAAGGTTCATACCCTACTTTGATTACCAAATCCTCCAAATATTTGATTCTTATGTCTTTAGAAAGTCAAGAGACTCTTTCCATATTCAATTGTGACTGAACATTAGCTAAAGAAACCTGCAATTTGGACAAACTCATAGCAGTATTAGTGAGTGTAGATGAAATCATTTGACCAGTTTGCCTGTGCATATCTATTTGATCAATGGGATGTATGTCCTTTATATCATATTCAAATGAAGTATTTTTGTCATATGATGCTACCTTAGGTTGTGGTATTTATGCTTGGAGAAAAGCCATCTGCATTTTTCCTTTCTCAGAGTTAAAGGCTGACAGCAGTCTACTTTGAGAACTGGAAGTATGCTTCCAGAACTGATTATATGTATTGATCTTCAAAGCTTCATTTTTCAATTTAATCTCCTTGAATATATCAAATACGTTATTTTCTTTCTCCCTGGTGGGAGATGTATTGGTTTTCATAACTTGTTTTTGATCCTCGGAAGCTATCGAGGTGGTAGGAGAAAGTTTAATCTGATCACCTTCTTGTGAGGAAGCAGGTGTCTCTCTGGTAGTTATAATGTCTTCTTGATTTGAATCCTTTCTTAGGTTAACTTTGGGATTGTGCTTAGTCCTCTTCTTATATATGATTTTTAAGTATTCATTGGGAGTATCAGTTACTAGAGGTGACTCTTCTTCTCTAATCCTTTTTGTTGCTTTCTCCTATGTGACAAGAGTCTGTAATGTTGAAGTTGACACCAATTTCTCCTCTTCTTCTTGTAGAGTGTTTTTAGTCCATTCTAGTTGGTTCTTGTATCTCTCAATCTCTGGTCTAAATGTATGAAGATAAGCTATAGATCTATTTTCTACTCTTAATGGGGAGATGACACCTAATGGATCATATGACCATGTAAAACTGAGGTTGAATTGAATTTATTTCAACAATCTGTCTGCTTCTTCCCCTGCTGCCCTATTGTTACAAATGAAAGGCCCTATTTGGGATTTTATCTTGAATTGAGATTTCTTCTTGGCAAATAAAAAAAGAATCTCACCAACATTGAGCATTTGCCTAAAGTATTCCAAGGGAAAAATCCTCATTGGGAGGAATTTTGGCAGTTTGTAAGGAGCAAGTTTACACCCATATATCCGTAACTCTATGTAATTTTGGTAAAGAAACCAATCTCCTATTTGGAATTGGTCTGATAACTAAAAAAAAATCCTGATTTCTTCACTGATTCTTGGCTCTGGATTGTTGCTTAGGAGACTGAGTGCTGGATGTACAAACATTTATATGAATAGTTTTTATGAGTATTATTTTTGCTCCTTCATTACTAGTGTAGTCCAGAAGATGATTGATTCTTGATTTCCCTCATCATCCAAATTTTTTAAGGCAAGCTTGAGCTTGTCTCCCTGAAAATACAAAAACATATATACTAGCACACAAGGATATTTAAATACTTCCTTAGTTTGGAATTTGACAAATTGTTCATGGATGGAATCTGCAAGGAATTGGCTGAAGTTAAACAAGATGGAAAGCTTTGAATCTGTGGAGAAAATGGAAAGAAATCATATAATGGCTTCATCTACCCACCGATCTGAGTAATATCCAAGGAGGTAGGAGATGACTATAATGATCTACTTGGCCCTCTCAGGGAAAATGGAGGATGGATAGGGAGGATTTTTCTTGGGTAATGGGGCTTCTTTGGTCAAGAAAATCTCAAGAGTTTTGGCTCTTTTTGCAAAGTCCAAATTCTGATATAATTTTGTCAGTGCTTCATGAGAGAAAGGAGTGGCATTCTCTGTTATAGGAGCTTGCATCATTTGTTCTATAGCTTGGGGAGTTATGGTGAATAAAGTTTCTCCTGTAGGGGAAATAACAACTATTTGGCTGGGTAGATAACAAGCATTACATTTCCTCATGAATTCAAGCGTAGTCTAGGTGTGGGGAAAAATGTAATGGGGTAAATTGGATTCCCACAGTCCAATATCGTTAGACTTATCAATGAATTTGTCTTCAAGCCAGCAGTACATTTCAAATAAATCCAACTCACACAGGGTTTCATGGATTTTGTAATCTCTGTCCGCCAAAGGAATATGATGAAAATCAATCGGAGGGTGGATCAAAGGACTCATGGGTTCTTCATGTGCCTTGTTTTTAGGAGGCATGATCAGATTAGACTGAAACACTGGTGAAATCTAGATTGTATATATTTACAGGGTACCGAAATGGACTTGCGTTCAAGAAAACAAGAAACAGAGGCACTAGTCTGAAAGTCAGTTTGTTGGTATGATCCTTGGCCAGGTGAAATTGTTGAAATTTGTATTGGCAAACCTGTCAAAGAAAAATGGTATTAGCAGTGTGAAATTGTTATCCTATGAATGAGTGAAAGGAGGACCTTTATAGTTTTTTGGCTTCTCGTCGATGATGGTGCGGGTTCGTTACATTAACGGTTAAATAATTAAATTACTTAACGGGTTGATTTGGAGGTAGTGGATTGGTGTGAGCAAAAAAAGATGAGGTGGCGAGAGGGGATTGGCGAGAGTATAACGGATAGGGCAGTAGTTTCGTGTGGCGGAGAAAACCAGTTTGGAGGGGGCCAGAGGTGGTTAATGATTTCGGTAGGGGGTTGCGAAAGCACGACATGTCGACATGTTGTTGTGGGTTTGGGATTTAATACCACCCATTGCAAACCCCCCCCCCCCCCAAACAGTAAAGTTTGAATGGTGAGGGAGGACCAAAACATAATATTGGTCATCATATGCGAGAAGGTGGGTTCGAATGAGGTGAAAGGTGGTGGGTCTTTATCAAAATTAAATGAACATGTGGTGGGGTAGGGGAATGAACGACATATATAAGCGGAGTGATTTTGGAGTGGTGAACTTAGGAATAATGGAAAAATGCACCAAATGTCAAACCTTATAATAAAACCTTTGTCCTTTTTCTTTTCTCCCGTGCATGAAAAATATTTAACATTTGACTTAGGATACAATTTTCATGCTTTTCCTGAAAACACCATTCTATTTCTACCTACCCTCTCATTTCAATTCTTTTTCTAAGCTAACATTTTTCCTTTTCTTGCTTTGCAAGGTGCATTTAAACTAGCAGACCCAGATCACTTCTTTTAATTTGAAAAATCTACCTTATCCTATCACTTATCTCACCATTGATTCAAATTAAACTTTTGAATCGATTTCATTTCTACCTAGCTACTGATTTACCAAGATTAAATTGTTTGATAAATCTTTTTTCACTAACCTATTCAACAGATATTGAAATGTGTTCAATCGTGATTAAACTGTATGATTTGAATGGAACTTTAGTCATTGTGGCATTCAAAAACAACTTGCACACAACCTTATTTGATAATGAACTAAAAGGACTAACTTATCAGTAGTGGCATTTAGACTTGCAACACTTTTCGTATTTTTTATATTTTTTCTTTTGTGGGGTTCTTATTTCCTTTTTTTATTTATTTATTTTTAATATACCCTCTTTTCATTTTCTTTTTTCATATATTTTTGGAAATCATTTGAATATTGAAATTTATGTACAATATGAAATTAAAAATACAAAATACTCAATGCCCTTGAGATCCTATAATTTATAGGACCCTAACATCCAGAAATCAATAACTCTTGAGATCCTATTGTCGGTGTTCTTGAGTCATTATATCAGTACAGAAGTCCACTCCTTAGGTTCGTCTCCTTTAAAACATTTTTTTCTGTCATTCAACCTTGAAATCCACTTGTATAGCTCAACATGAAAGGAACCGAAGAATATTTCATATTGTCTTCGAAAATATACTTCTCCAACCACCTTTCAGTTCAAAGACAAGGGTTTATATTTTCATCTTCTATTAATTCTCATTCCTTTTGTTCTACCTATTCTTGGATTTCTTTCTTCAACGGATGCCACATAAACATATCCCTCAAATAGATCCCGGTCCCAGAAATGAAACCATTTGTTGGCTTAGGTTGGGTTGACCCACGTTTGATTCCTTACTGTGCACCAACAAAACCCTCAATCACTGGCCCTTTCAGAAACGACCTGCAAGAAAGTCGTAATCTCACCCAAAGTGACTATGGGAGGTTGCAGAACCAGGTTTCTGCTGCCTTGAGGGATACTATGATGTGGCAATTTTGTATTTTCTTATGATTTAACACTTATAAACTACCTTTCATTCATGAACTACTTCGCACTTGTATATTACTTCGTAGAATTACATTCATCACTTAAACATATCATAAACTTCACAATACTAAAATAAAGTGCAGATGATAAGAAAAACACATGAAGACATAGATTTTACCGTGGTTCATCCCAATGTGGGACTGTGTCCACAAGAATTGTTTCTTATAATAGAGGATTTGGAACAACAAATAGTTCTTCACCTGTGCACACAGTTGCACGCTGTCTACGCACTAAGTTGCAGACGGTATGCGCACTAAGATGTAGACTTAGGCCTCCACGCACTCAGCTACGAAGCCTCACCCCTTTCTCCAAATTACAAATCACAAAAATAAAACCATAAAAATAGATCTAGATATAAATATGCCTTGCGTGTTTACTATTCATCCATATATATACTATTACATTGAGGGATTACATCACTATAAGACCATGGACCCAATACAATGGTTTCCAAAATACAAGGGACTATGGTCCAAAACCATTCAACTTTTACAATACTATATCCTTTTTTAAAAAGTGAGTGACTTCGTCATGAAGCCCCTATAATGTGTGGTGAGTTTGTTGTGTAGTCCTTGTTTTGATCCATGACTCTATTGTGTGGTCCACTTCACACTCTGGGGCATTCTTTCTACTTTGCACTCCAAAAAATTTGGATTCCTTCCCCAAAATGTGGACAAGTTGGGCACAATTTGGCCAAGTTGGGTTGCACCCAATAGTGGTTAACCCATGTTATTGAAGGGCTAACTAGTAGTTAGGGTTTTTTTATGTCATTAATCTATAAATAGTCTTAGTTAGTATGGGAAATATCATCAATTCTTATTGTAATTGAGTTCTACTCTATTGGAGGTTTCCCCCTTGAAGAGGCAAGCGAACATTGTAATTATGCTTTTGAATAATAAAATATCTTCCAATTTGTCTCATTTCATGTGAAAATTCTTTGTTTTGGGCTATATTACTTCGTATTTCTGGTATTATGGATTTCTCATAGGTAAAGAGCATAATAAGTCGTATCAGAGCACTTTCCAGGGCCAGCTATTTTCATAGAATTTTTTTTAGGCTAAAGAAGTGTTCAGGCGTCTTTAAATCATGCGATCTATCATTGAGCAAACAAAGCTATGGATTTTGGGATGCATGCATGAAATAAATACAAGAGGTTGTCACACTTTGGACTCCCTTGTAACCCCTGGGGGTACCCCTTCGAGTAGTAGCGCATTAGACAGAACCGTGCACGGATTGCACTTCCACATACCCTCGGGTATATCATAAGCCCCGTAGGATAACCTAAAACCTAACCTTAGATAATCCTTCGGCCGTCTTGTTACTATAGTACATTGAGAACAGCACTCGGGGAGATTGCTTGCACATAATATGGGGTAGTCTGGTAATACATCTAAGGGTACGGTCGATCCTAATTAGTTATCACCCTGAAATATTAGGTCGAGTACTATTGTTGGACCCCTGCGTATATTGTGATCTATAGCACCTGAAACTCATTTGTGACCATAGTTCCCTTCACTATCTGAATATCACCCCCTAACTTTTCTTCCATATCAGATCCATTTTTTCGAGTTCGACTGCCATTATCCAGATCAAATCTAGCAGTTGGGGTTATTTCATCTTTGTACAAGATCAAATTTAGTAGTTGGGATTTTCACAATGCTGATCAGACCCTTTGTGTAGTGAGGGTTTGGCCATCAAGGTCTAGATCCGATAGTTGCAACACATTATTGAGTACCAAGACCCTAGGGTTTATGTTGCTACAGTCCCGACCCAAGTTTCATAGGATAATTGGTAGTATCAATATTTTTGAAATTTGACCATTGCAGTATTGATTTGGTGGGAGTAAAACTCCTTTCGGAATATAAAAAAATTAAAAATTAAAAATAAAATAAAAATTAAAAAAATAAAATAAAGATTAAGGCCATCCCAGGACGCTTATAAGAGATTTAGCCCATAAAATTTAGGACAATGAGTTGGTCATAGTGTCACCATTCACTTGTAAGCACCCAATTTCCGATGGTCCCAATTTTTTCCCGACGCAACTTCAAGTGACGCACATCAATAGACTATTTAAACTTCCCTTTTTCCAAGCATACTACTCTTAAGTAAGCTCAAAATTTGACTAGGGCTTGTGTATGCTCGGTACCAGATCTCAACTTATGGTTTCGAAAAGGATAGCTGAGAAATTCGACAGCCACGAGAAAATATTCAATGACCTCTAGGAGTTTGTTACCTCAAAGCTTGACAAACTAATGATCATTATAAAAATGTCTTGCGAACTCATGAGGGAGGAGCCTAGTGTGGATTCACACATAGAAGGAGAATTCATCCATAACATTCACTTCCATGGAGGTCTCCACTCTTCGAACCACTGGACACCCAAGCTAGACATGTACAAATTTGATGGCTCTAACTTGGCAATATTGGTAGCACAAATGGAACAATATTTCTTCCTGAACTAACCTACATGTGGGATCCCTTTACTTGGACCAAGAGAGATGGCAGATGTAGCAATGGCATCAGAAATGTTATCTAGGGAGGGCCACTTGGAACATGTTCTTAAAAGCCATATGTGATTGCTTTGATCGGGAATCTCATTTTTTGGGTCGTCTCACTAAGCTCAAGAAAATAGGTACAGTAAAGGACTACATTGCAACCTTTGAAAAATTTGTCATCAAACTGAAGGCCTAGGAGATGACTTTTACTTGGAATGTTCATTAGTGGCCTAAAGGATTCCATCCAAAACCATGTTTGAATGCATCACCCAACTACTTGGTTGGACGTATTCCACAAGGCCTTAGATGTGGAAGTTGCTTTAAATGCCCAATCCAATCGTCCAAATTTCGTAACTAAGGCACATCCTACCCAAGCTCCTGGTGCCACCCAAACACTTAATATTCAAAAGGTTTCACCAACATAAATGGCTAAAAGAAGGAAACAAGGACTATGCTACTATTATGATAACAAGTACTCCCTCGAACATAAATGCAAGGATCCAAAATTCATTCAAATTGATGCTACTGATCACAACTCAACCGATGAAGCTCCATCCCCTAAGGTTCTTGAGTAATAATAGGGTGAAACCCAAACTCACCCAGACAATGATCTCACAGCTAAGCTAGATGAGCTAGTTATATCACTACATGCCTTAACTCAAATTTCTTCGCCCCTAACTCTCAAAATATGAGGCTTTATTAAAAATCAACTAGTAGTGGTATTGATTGACAGTGGCAACACTCATAACTTTGTCCATGAGAGATTCGTAGAGTTTTTCATTGCTTAATATGAGAGATATATAATTTTTAAGTCCTTATCACCAATGGGGGGACTATGAAATGTGAAGGACACTATCAAAATATTAAGCTTCAGATGGGGGATTACCACATAAAAACCCACATGTTTTCCATTGAAATGGGTGGTTGTGAGATTATCCTTGGTGTTGGTGATCCAGGTGGATATTGGTGGCCACCCACCTATTCCACGTGGGCCCCCACCATGTTTCTTTCATTTTTTCAGTTTCCTTAATTGTAGCACAATTTACTATTTTTGGCGTTTTTTCCGGTCCTGAACTTCCGGAGCCGTTTTGAGGCCCTAAACGACGTTTTTTTTGCAATATTCTTTGAATTGATCTAATTGAGATCGCATTTTCACTTGTATTCCTTGGAGATATATTTCTAATGAGGTATCATGTGCGTCAAATGGAGATAATATGACCAAGCTACGACCCCTGGAAGTTGGCTGCCCAACTAACCCCAACGAGGCCTATAAACTCTTGGTGTTACATCTCCTCGGGTTATGGTTTTGGTTGTTTAGGGTTTTCTCTTATTTTTCAATAATAAAAAGTCCCTTGAGCCTCATTGTAACTCTGTTCAGAGGCATGTAGCCGCCACATCTCTTCTCAGAGATAAGCTACCATCGCCCGAGCTAGTCTCATTTCCATTTTGTTTGTAAACATATTTCATTATTTGATACTAACGAGAGATGGTGTTATTTTGTTGCATCTCTATATTTATGGTTATATCTGTAATTTTTTATATTCCTACTTAAATTCATATTTGTTGAATGGCTTCGCACACTGACCCCTATCAGAATGAATTTCTAGGATTTATATATTAGCTTTAGTCAAAACAACCACACTCATACATGAGGGAGAGACTATTCATTTCATCTCCTGGTGACTCTTCATCTTTTCTATTATTTATTTACATCAATTACAGTTGTTCACCCAATCCTGATGATTAGGTGTCAACATTCCCCCCCTTAATCTGAAGGGATGTTGGTGAGTCCAAGCATCGTTCTGAATCTTTCAAGCTTTTCTCTTCCAAGCGCTTTAGTGAATATGTCTGCGATTTTCTCATTAGTGGAACAATGGTGGAGATGGATTGTTTTAGCCTCAACATGATGTTGAATTAGATGATATTTAGTATTGATGTGCTTTGTTCGATCATGGAACTTTGGGTTCTTGGCCAACTTTATTTCCGAGGTATTGTCAATCATGAGTGGAGTCGATTGTACTTGTTTTACCTGAAAATCCTCAAGAATTTTCTTGAGCCACACAATTTCTTTTTTTGCCTCAGTTGCTGCCACATATTTTGCCTCTGTTGTGGAATCTGTTAGAACTGATAGTTTGTGTGATCTCCAGGAGACAGCTCCTAATCCAAGACTCATAGCATAACATGAAGTAGATACCCCAGTTTCTTTGTCTCCATCGAAGTCTAAATCATAGTATCCAATCAAGCTGAAGTCGCCCACCTATGTATACTTGATTCCAAAGTCTTGAGTTCCCTTCAAGTACCTTAGATCTCTTTTTGCAGCAGACCAATGTCCCTCACAAGGCTTTTGCATAAACCTGGAGAGGATTCCAACAGCAAACGAAATGTCTAATATGGTAGTAGTTAGGTAGTTGAGACTTCCTACAAGTTGTTTATACTTTGTTGCATCCTCAAATTATTTTCCTTCAAGGGATGTGAGCTTTAAGTTTTGTTCCATTGGAATAGTAAGAGGATTGCATTCTTTCATGTCAAACCTATTCAACAGATCTCCAATGTACTTCTTTTGAGAAAGGAATATGGACTTCGGATGTTGAGTTACTTCAGTACCAAGGTAGTAATGAACATAGCCCAAATCAGTCATTTCAAAACCTTTCCTCAATTCCTTCTTTATGGATGCAATGTGGCTTTCATTATTCCTTGTTATCAAAAGATCATCTACATATACCACAAGATATACAACTGTTTTTCCAACCTTCTTGACAAACAAAGTTGCATCATCAAGATCATAATGTTTGAAATTGAGTTTTAGAAGATGCTCAGTTAGTTTTTCATACCAGGCTCACAGCGCTTATTTGAGGCCATACAAGGATTTCACAAGTTTGCATAATTTATGTTCATGTCCTTTCATGTTGTGTGTGGAGCATGATTGTTCAGAGGTCTTTGTTTCAGCCAGATGTATACCCCAGGAATTTTGTACACCCCTCCACGCGGGAGGGTGCGAGGGGGACTTGCCCCCCCGCGGGGGTCGGGGGGGGCCGATCCCCCTCGGCTGGGGGGTCCAGGGGCTAGCGGTCCCCCAGTAGGGGCTCGGGGGCAGTGCCCCCGAAGCTAAAAACATATGTAAATTTGCCTTGTAAAAGTATAGTAATTTCTAGTCAATCTGGGCCGTTCATTAGGCAGATGATCTGACGGTAGAACTTATGTTTAGTTTAGGGTTTTTTGCCCTAGAAGGCAACCCCTCTCTTTGTATGAGGGCATTGTATTTTAGGCTGATATAGATGTGTATTATGTGTGTGAGCGGAAAACAGAGAGGTGAGACTGTGAGAGAAAACAGAGGATATTACAGCAGATTTGCTATAGGTTATGTCTCTTCATATTGTTGGATAACAGAAAGGAAGGAATAGCTGTTCGGGGTGGACGTAGCCCAAGCTGGGTGAACCACGTATATATGTGTCTCTCTTGTTTTATGCGTTTTCTGTGTTTATATTTCTACAATATTTTATGTGTTCCATTGCTCCGTAATATATAATTTTCTAACATTTCATAGCAAATCCTTCAAGCTAGGACATAAAAACATTCTCTTTTAGATATCCATTCAAGAAAGCAATTTTTACATCCATTTGATGGAATTTCCAAACATTCTGAGCTGCTAGGGAAAAGAGTGTCTAGATCGTAGCCCATTTTGCTGTGGGGGCAAAGTCTCCTCATAATCGACCCCTTCCTTCTATGCAAAACCTTTTTCCACAAGCCTGGCTTTGTGCTTATCTAGTGAGCCATCAGCTTTATACTTGTTCTTGTAGACCCACTTACAGCCAATTGGTTTGGTTCCTAATGGAGGATCAACCAGGTTCCAAGTTCCATTCTTTATCAGGGCATCATACTCCTTTTGCATCGATTCTTTCCATTCATCATGAGAAGCAGCTTCTTTAAAGGAAGTTGGTTCAAAATCTGTAGACAAATTCAATTCACAATCATAAGAAACATCCATATCAACAAGTGAATCAGAGTCATCTACATCACCTCCATTTTTCCGGTTTGAATTTCTAGTTCCTGTCTTTCCAACCTCATCAGGATGAACACTTTCAAGTGTCCTTGTCAGCCACTTTAGGGGACCTTTCTCAAATGGTCCAGGCTGCTCCGTTGATTGAGTTCACACTGAATCAAGATTGAGTCTCCCAATTATATCAATCACATCACTTAAAGTATCATCCGTTGTTGGAGTTTCATGCGGGGGATAGAGTGCTTCAGAAGAAGATTCCATAGGTTGATCTAGTATAGGAATCCCCCCTTCAAGATGTGGAATTTGATTATCAAACTCTTGAAATGATTTTGCATTTGCAAATCTATCCAGATGATCAAGTTGTCGCTCAACAACATTGTTAGTTTTGGATGATTCAAGAAAGATTACATCTCTAGATACAACAAACTTTTTATTGACTTCATCATAGAGACAGTATGCTTTGGAGGTGTTTGAATACCCTAGGAAGATACACTTA